>JARHVA010005101.1:1205000-1318547 GCA_037957365.1 Torreya grandis | reverse complement strand
CCCCCTTTTTTCTTTCATAAATTGGCATGATGTATGATACATTGATCTTATTTCATCATGTGAGTCTTTAATAACCTTTATATATTTTTTATGTTTATTGATCATCTTTAGGGTTTATTCATCCTCTTTTATAATAATATGAATAGGAAAAATGGATGGGAACCACTATGATATAGTGTTTATATGATAAAAAATCAATATACCAAAATGCCCTTGTCAGCTAAATCCACATAAATGGTATTTAACTCAAACAAGTATTATAGTGATAAGTGTGTTTGATCCAAGATTGAAGAGGCTTTCTAAGTGTACATAAATTTAATGAGATTAAATTTTGCATACCTAAAAAATTATTCCATTATGATACAACCATAGTTCATGTCGCATGCCTTAATTCAAAAAATCTCAAACACAAAGTTATAAAATCTACAAACAAACTAGTTTATATATTCCATTTATGCTCCACTTGCACTAATTTCTTTCCATTCAGACCCTATCCTTGTGAATATAGTATATAAACTCAAACATGAATGAGAGGGTTCTAGTGAATTTAGTTTATCTTGGTCATACCATAAAAATCCAACCAGATTGTGAGAAAATAAAATACATCTACTCTAAAAAATAAGGAACAAAACTAAGGAAACAAAAATGCTAAATACAAGAAAAATTAATCTAGAAAGCATGAAAAACTATTCTAATGAAAGTAAATGATAGAAAGTAGGAAAAACTAACTCTAAAATTAGTAAACCTAAACTACTCCTATCTCTATCACAACACTTTTTATCACTCACAGACATCCCTAGACGGAAAAGCCATGAAGTAATGCTTCAAAAACTATCCATTGACTGTATATGTTAATTCATTACCTTTGACATCCTTTAACTAGAAATTATTATTAACCAATATCTCTAATATATGATAATGTCTAATCTATAGGGGTTAAAATTGTCATACTATCCATCTCTTTTCATGGGATTTATCACAAAAAATCATAGAGGTCAGATAATATTAATGCTTTAAAATTTACTCTTCTATTAAACCATCTCTTAACTAGGTCATGATGTTTGTTGAAATTATACAAGGATTCCATCCTTTAATCTTCCATCTCTATTATATCTAATAATCAAGACTCTACCTTATCATTGGGTTCCATGTATTCATACATGATATGATATGTTGGTAGATTTAGCATTAATTGGGAAAAAATGGCTAGCATCCATATGCTAGTAAGTATGGTGAAGCTTTGAGGGCTTGTTTGTTTCTCATTGTATCTACACATAGTGCATATTTAAGTATATGAATCCACTCTTTAGTTTTGTATGTAACAAACTTTTTGATGGCATGAATCGGGTTCTTATTTATAGATTTAAAAAATCCATTCCCATATGGGTAATGGTTGGATGATGATCTGGTCATCATGGGTCCAATCAGTAAACTTAGCTAGTTATAATGTTAGATCATTGTCACAAACTAAGGAAATGGTAGTGCAAAACCTAGTTATGATGTTTTCTTCAATAAACTTGATTACATCATGTGATCTAAAATTCCTTGTTACCACTATTTTAATCCATCTTGTGTAGTAGTTTATAGTTGTGAGCACAAATTTGTGGTTGACTAAGGAATTTGGGTTGATGAGACCAAATAAATCCAAACCCCACTAATAAAATGGTATTTCTCTGAATTACATATTGTAATTGAATTAATGTGTGAACCTCTCTCTTTTCCAAGACCTATTGTTCATGACATGTTCTCACATAGGCATGTGCATCCTTAAAGATTATTACCAATTTGGCATCATTATAGGAATCCATAGTGAATAGATTATTACTGTAGAGCTTTGTACATTGCTAATATGTCCCTAATAACATATAATATTTCTAGATATTTGATGATGGCCAATAGATTATCCAATTATTAGCCAATTTAGGATAATTTGAATACCAAATCATTGATGATAAAGAGTTTAGTTTTTTTATGCCAGGAGGAATTGGGAGAAGAAGATGTCATTCAACTCAAGGAAAACTATATTCATTTGGGAATGGTATCCTTGGAGAGATTATTATATATGGATCCCCAAGCCTAGCAACAAAGGTATCCCAAAGTTAATGATTCTTATTTTAACAACTAAAACTTAGGGAATGTGAGCAATCTATGTTTTGTCAACATTGGTCTTAGTTGCACTCAAGAAGAAAAGAAAAGGGTTATAGATTTGTTCATATAGTATAAAGATGTGATTGCATGCACTTATGAAATACTTAAAATTCTTTAACCCAATATTTATCACCCATACAATCCCATTAAATCTGTATGATAAGCCATTCAAACAAATATAGAGGCTAGTCAATCCCATCATGGAACCCCTTATCTAGAAGGAAGTGCATAAATTATTAAGTGCTAAGATAGTGTTCCCCATTAGGCACTCAACTCGGGGTTGCAAATTTGGTTCCAATTAATAAAAAGAGTGGGGAGATCAGATTGTGTGTTGATTTTAGGAATTGTTATAAAAAAAAAATTTCACCCTTGAGGAGAGTGTTCAAGCCTCCTCACTTAAGTGATAACATGGGAACTCTTCAAAGGTTGTGGGTGACCTTATATCTAAAGAGAATATATTGACAAAGATATATCCCCTGATACATCAATTAATAACTACAAACTAAGCTACTACTTGCAAGGGAAAAGAGAGAGAGAGATGAGAGAGAGAGAGAGATGAGAGAGAGAGAGAGAGAGAGAGAGAGAGAGAGAGAGAGAGAGAGAGATGAGAGAGAGAGAGAGAGAGAGAGAGAGAGAGATAGATGAGAGAGAGAGAGAGAGAGAGATAGAGAGAGAGAGAGGAGAAGTGAGAGAGAGAGAGAGAGAGAGAGAGAGAACTGAAAGCAAAATAAACTAGGGAGGTGATGCACCAAACTTTGTGACCACTACTAGTGATTTGCATATGCACTAAAACCTATAAGACAATAAGAAACACCCACTTATTTTAATTATACCTTATCACTTCAATGATTTTCAAAGAGGTAAGGTCAAGTTAGACTAGAAGGGAAGATATTTTCCACTTATAACTCTATGAAACCCCTTATGACACTCTTTACAACCTACAATAATGAGTCATGCTGCATGAAGGTAAATATAATGAGACAACAACCAAGATGAACTCAATCTATACTTGATCATATCAACCATTCAAGCTATACACTACATACAACCATAAGAAAGGTAAAACCAATCATATTATTAATCAATAGGCATATAAAAACATCAGGGCTATGCCATACTCCTAGTGGAAGGATCCATTTACAAGCAAAATTAGGCCATACATATAGAAGAGATTGAAAAGGAGAGAGAAGATGGGCATAAGAGAGGTCTATGACAAGTGTCACACCTTGAAGAAGCAAGTTAAAATAAATAAAAATACTAAATAATAGTCATGAAACTCCCCTCAACATGTGTCATCTTGGAATGATCTTCTTCTTAATCAAGGTGGTATAGGAGATCATCATTATTCTTATGACTCATCCATATTCTTTGAACACTACCCATTTAAAAGTGATTATGAAGTGGAAAGTCACATTCTTAGAGTCTCAATACTTGACTTCATTGTACATATGTTAAATATATCTATCAAACATCTTTCCACCTTCATTCTATAATTTCATTCATAATTATCATGTTTTCTCTCTAGGAAAGCATATTCCTTGTAGCCTTATTTAGATATAAATCCCTTTGTTTTGAGAGATCCACAAAAGTATATGGAAAATAAAAATATATTTGATTACCCTTTATCCCATTCTATCTTCAACCTAAATTTCATGATCCAACTCCCATGGTGGACCCACTTTATCAACACCCATCTCTCCCAATTAGGCTTAATTAGACTTAATGTAAGCCTACAATCCTATAGATTATGAAAATATATACATTGCTATCTCAAAATATCCAAAATTTTGTTTAGAACACTAAATTAGGTCAAATGACAATTTTTGAAGTAATTACATGGGTTAGAGTTCAAGTTATGCAAATTTCAAGTTTCTATCCCTACACAAGGTCATGCACAGGATTAAGAAGGCTAAGATCAAAGAAAAATGGGTTGTAAGAGTTTTATGTAATTTAAAAAAAAATACCAAGTCTTATTTTAGGTATTCCCTAACTCCCTTCAAATCCTCTAACCATTGTTTGTCCATGATCAACCTTAATGAGCCTCTACCAAATAAATGAGTAGAATTTTGTGCATGAGAGAAGAATATGAGAATGTTTTAAGTTTCATTTACCTTCATGATAATAATTTAAACACCACAAATACTCTATAAGTATTCTCATGACCCATACATACCTCACTATTTCATCCAAACTCTAAATGAAATACAAATCTTGCATACTCTCTTCAATTCTTTAGAGTAAACTTGGCTTCTCAAGTAGGCCTATATGTACATATATAAGACAGAGTTATAGATAAAATAAATTTATAACCTCCTTATTTGATTATAAAATATTAATTATGACCTTATACTATCTTAATTATGGTGTGAATTTGACCTTATCAAGCATACAAGGCTTCAACATGCCTATGACTGAGTCACCATACCTTGACTTAGACCTACAACCTACCAAATAAGACCATTTATTTCCCTATACTACTCCACATGTGCCAACATATTAATCTAATAGGTATGTATATGTAATCAAAATGAATGATAGGGGGTGAATTACTCTTCAAAAACTTTCAATCAATTACATCCACTCATATATGAACTATGAATGTAACAGAGTGATCTAGCAATATATTAAGAACCAATCACATGAGTATGAAACAAGATAACACACCACATATGTAGGAACACATCATGGGGGATAAAACCCACTGAAACAAAACTTGGTCAAATTATCCTATTAGATAGTGTATCAAATTTAGCTGAGCACTAACCCAATATGGAGCACCAACCCCAAACTTATCAAGAACCCACTTGACTTAGGAAGAACCCACTTGATAAGAGGCTTCAACCCCCTATGACTAAGAAACAACTCATTTAAAGGGAAATTATCTAAGCACAAACCTATAAGACATCTCCAACTCCCTCTTGAACAAGCACCAACTCAATCAAGACCAATTATACAAGCTCCAACTTGTAAAGAAGCTTCAACTCCCTTAAGCACCAACTTAGTTAATCACACTTCTTTAACTTAGCTCTCGATTTACTCTATCTAAAATCTATCTAATGTGATAAATTAGGAACACATATCTTATGTAAATTTGATATTCTTTCAACATACGATGATCACTCCTTTAGTTTTACTCCACTTGATCTCTCTGAAAACTACCTCTAGGCTTCTTCGCTCAACAATCCCTCTTCAAGACTAAATATGTCATATGACCTTGATCTTCAACTAAAGAACACCTATATGATCTCCATTATATGCTTCTCTTGTCTCTCTTTAAGGTTTACAACATGTTTCCTAACTTCCTTAGGATGATTGATTTATCAATCCATTCGCTTATTCTAAGCTTATATAAATAGGCATAAAATACCTTGTATAAATAGTCATTTCTTGTTCATATACCACTTGGTCAGCCATAAGTACATCTCATAAAAATTATTCAAATGAGATTTGATTTGATTTTTGTTTGTCATAAATTTAATAGGTCTCATTTCACTTTTAGGTCTCATAGAGACCTAATGTAGTCATATAAAATGTTCAAATTGGTAGTTTGACTATGGCTTGCAACACCCCATCTATAGGTCATTTTTTGCATGCTCTTACGACCCTTCTAGACACCTTTTTGCACAATTCTAATCATCCAAATTATTATTAATGGTCATTCCACCTCAACCAAATAGTATTCCTAATGCCCATCCTATTCCCCTAGTTGTTGAGCCTATAGGATAGGAACACCCTATTTAGATTATAGCATCAAACACCAAAGCATCCACATTTTGATGGTCTTGTCCAACTACACTTTGAGCCCCAATAGTCATTTTCATCTCATCCTTATCCTTAATTAGGTTAACATAGCATGAATACATTTGAGCCATGACCAATTGATCCCTATAAAAGCCCACTCAAATTTCATTTACAAAGGAGGTGACCAAACTTACAAAGTAACCAAGAATACAGAGTACTAAAGCAAACTTCCCTATTCTTTACACACAATCACTCTACACGTATACAAACCTACTCAAATCCTCATACCAATCCATAAACACCTCAAACACTATCAATTTGACATTTGCATCTACATCACACTATTGTACAAAGCACACTAGTTTGGAAAAACTACATATGGCTTGATCCCTCTTCAGAATATTGGTATGTAGGCAACATGCCCACACAAGGGGTGTGGATTTCATGTTTAGTACATCTTAAACACTAATCCCCCCTTTATTAAGTGATTCAAATATTTTTTTATCAAGCATGATGGAGGGTTAAGGTTTGAAGACAAAATCAGATCCACAATGTTTTCCATCAACAATCAATACTAGATTTTTCATAGGCACGCTCACATAGGCACAACACAAATACCTATAAACTTGTAGGTATCTGTGATTAGTTTGGACAATATCACTATGAATAGACAATAATTTTGGACACTAAAGTGTGCACTTTTTATTGGTCTTGTCCTTTCTCCCAATGAAAGCTAGATTCAGGATTATGATACCTTCCCAGTATTACACAACCATTTTCAATCTTTGTATCATCTGTCTCGTTCTATTTTCCATTTAAGTTATATTTCTCCTTATTTATTGTTATTTTTAAAAAGGTGAAAAAGATAAATAGTTTCACAAATTAAAACTATATTTATTGCTATATTTTATAATTATTTATTAATCCACACCCTTAACTAAAATAAGAATAAAAATCCGTTATTCTCAAATAAGTTATATCATTTGGTGAACCCGACTTACTTTATTTGTGCACAAAAACCCTAGAGAGAATTCCTTGCTAATTTTAGTAGTACTTTTATAATTTTTCCTACATATATAAATCATAATTTCACATTTAATTTTTAAAATTCACCATAGTAATTTTAAAAAATCATTTTATTTCAAACCTTATTTGAATATACTAGGTCCCTTTGATTCTTGAGGTATCACCTTACATCTAAATCAGATTTCACATAAAATAAAAAATGGATCTAACTTATTTCCAAACATTTCTTGCAACTAATTAGTCCATACTCAGTCTTATTATGTATATGAATGATGAAGTTTGTAGACACCTAAAACTAACCACTAATAACCCCCAATCAAGCTTTTGACCTATTTCCACCCCAAATGCACAATTTGGCCTAAAAACATTAAAACATAATGATGTGAAATGGACATATTTAAGTCCTAATTTTGGCTAGAGTATCTTCAAATGGGGTAATGTAATTTATGGGCCAACTAACTTTGATCAGATCATTCTGAGTCAAAATGCCAATTTTGCACCGAAGTCCTCTATATTGCTCCTTCTTATCAAATCTCTTGCATGAGACATGTGCCTTCATTATTTATTTTTGGAAAAATCTTAAATGGGATAAGAGATCCAATGCATCTAACATCACCTTCCAATTCTAATCTAGTCAAATTTTGGACTAATAACAATAAATTCTAATCAATTTGTTCACAAAGTGCTTAATCATGATTAAGAGCTAATTAATCCAAATCAAGGCCTAATTAAGAATTACATGGAAACTTGTTTAAAAATTATTTTTGGAATTGGATATTGAATATCTGCATCATCAGGTGGCCTCATTTCTTGGGAAGACATCCCTAGGCCATAAATGCCACAAATATCAAGATTCATGCCCATAATACCACATCAATGCCTTCCATGATGCCCTCCATGCCTCTTAATTTCCCATTCTTCCAATGTCATGATGAGGATAATTTTAAAATTAATTCTAAAAAATGAATTAATCCTTAACCACACATCTCAATCTCAAGATGGACGGTTCATGTTGATTCTAGATATTCTAAAAATTTTATAAATAGAGACACCATGAACATCATTTAAAAGACATGATTATGCAAAGTTATAATGTAGAATTTATTACAACACTTTATGAAACTAGTTTTATCATGCCAAATTGATTCCAAGACAAGCCAAGCCATAAGCGAAAGGTTCCAAGGATAGATGGAGGTAGCCAAGTTTCCATTGCCAAGGACATCATGAGCACAAGCCAAGCAAGCCACTACAATAAGCATTTTGGAGCATCCAAGGAAGGTAAAAGAAGGTTTATTTTGAATTCTAGTTGTGTGTTTTATTCATGTTTGTTAACTAATATCTCCCTAGTGTCTAGGCCTAGAGATGTTATGGTAGTTAGTATGTTTTTTTCATTTTTAAACTAACACTATACTAGCCATCCTCTCTTGAGTCAAATTCCTAGATTCACATATGGCATGCCTAGTGGGACCAAATGCATACCACACATGAACAAGATCATTTCGAACATTTAAAATATTCATTTAGACCATTAAAATCTTGTAAATTGATTTTCTAACTTTATTTTGCCATTTTTTGGCCAAGGGTTTACACAGTAACTGACATCAAATAGTAAAAGTGACATCAGTTGGATAGATTAAATGACATCAGTTAGTAAAATTGACATCAGTTGGATACCTATCATCATTCCATTGGTATAAATGATATTAGTTATATAACCATCATTAGCTAAAAAATGTAATTGTTGTCAGTTATATAACCAACGTTGCTCACTATGTTGTTCTTAAACACAGATCCAAGATATCTTTTTTTAAAGTTAATTGTTTCAAACCTAAAAGAGCTTCAAGGCTAAAGGATATGATAATGTTTTTTTTTTGTAGGACCAAGCTTGAAATTTTCTAAAAACATGTTTAGATCACCTTTTGCATTCTTAAAAATCAATGAGGAACCTTGTTTTGGTGTTTAATTAAAAAAATAGATGTTTATGGTGAATGTTTTCAAAGCTTGCAACTAAGACCAAGGGGTCAAATGAACACCACCTCATTTTCCATTTGGGCTTAAAAATGAACTCACCTTTCCAATTTTTTGTAGTTAGTTTTTTAAGTTAAATCTATGTTTTACAAAAAGAAAGATGTTACATGTATGCTTTTCCATTTGTCCCCTTTAGGGAACCTTTAGAATCAAAAGTGCCATTCCTATTACAAAAAGATAAGTCCAAGGCTTAGAAATAATGTAATATAAATCAATCCCCAAAAACTCATCAAAGCTTGGGTGATCTTGAAAATGACCCTAAAGTCTTTCTATTAGTATTTTATTTCATGCAAACTTGGCTTGCGAGGGGGACGTCATTACCTCCCATGAGTTCTTTAGGGAAGATTTAACCTAGGGTTTCATCTCCCAAAATTGACTTCACTTACTCCTTCTGAGTTTCACATGAGATGTATCTATATTTGGACATCACAATAAACTGAGTGAATAGTAAGATGTAGTGGTTGTAAAAAGGACTAGACATTTTTACAACTAGCCAATGCTGCGGTCACCTAATTTCTATGCTTTTATTTTGAATTGTTAAACATGAAAGTCATTGTGCAATTGACTCCCCTAAAAATGTTTAAAATATTTCTAGTTTAGTCAACCCCATATTTCTATACCCTTGATAGGATATGGATGATTATACTTAGTGTATTTTGGTCATTTTTTCTTGGTATGTTTTGAGACTAAAACTTGTTTGTTTATTCATAAGCCATGTCAAAATAATGTATTTGAGTTGAGGAGGGTAGTTTTATGCTACCCAAATCATGTTAAACCATTTTTACCTTTGAGTCTTTTGAAGCATAATGTAGACACCGAAATTGTGTCTAACCCTTGTCGTCCTCCCCTTAACCCCCATTTTTTATTCTTCCACGCCTATTTAACCCCTGTCGACCATTTTCCTATGAGCCTTGACCCTGGCAGCATGTAAAAATGAGCAAAAATCTAAAGCTAGCCTCTGTCCCCATTCTGCATCTACCGACGACGGTCACTACCCAGTCGACGTCGCTGACGTCAGTCACTTATCGGTCGACGTCGGTAGTCATGCTGGTGTCAGTTATCCTTAACACTACATTCTCAACCCAAACGCAGGGTCCGTTATCCATTATCCATTATCTGTTATTCACCATTCAGTTGCCAATCTATTTCTCGATCGGTTATCAAACCTTCCTTCGAACGATTAGCCAACTTTTGCACTCAACCAATCTGCATCCAATCTCTCACATTCTTTCTCTCTCTTCGATATAGGTATTCTGCTTCGGTCATCTTGATGGAGGTCTGCTACATCAAACTTTTGCAACACACCGGTAGCATCAATCATGTCTCTAACTTTATCTTTAGTGCGTAACAGGTAAGCATTTGTTCTGTGTTTTTATTCTGCTCTCTGGTTATTGTTTTTAATTGCTATCATTACCTAGATTTAGAGTTAGACCATAGACCTAACCTGACTTCCTCTTGTATCACCTCTATCCACCCTCTACAAAATATACAGTCTGTAACTCTACCTAGATCCCTGTACAAACCCCCAAACAATCCCTCTGACTCCTAAACCAGCTCCGTAACCCTCAGACAAAAACTTTAGACCATTCTGCAATCCTAAAACTCTATCCAGACTCGACCAGACCCCATCCAAAAGCTATTTCCCTGACCGATGCCAGTCATTACCCCTACCAATGCCGGCACTTTAACCGATGTCGGAACTCTTCCTTGACCGACACTGGCACAGAGACCGACACCGGCGACTGTGCAGAGTAGTTTGCTACATATCAGGTACGCATTCTACTTTTTGTCTTTTATTTCTTTCATTCTGTCTTTCATTATTTATATTTCTGTCAAATATTCTATCTTTAATTAGTGGGTTGATATCCCTTAAGGAAGTCTTTGTACTTCAGGGATCAAGCTTTTGCTTGACAGCCCACCGTCTCCTCGTCTAACATTTTTTGTGTTTAGTCTCTTTTTCTTTGCAGGTGTCATTCCTCCACAGCCAAAGAGGAGTACCTTCCAATGTCTGATTTTGGTGCGCACGACTACATTCAGGTATCTTCTAACCCTAGACCATCTCTTAGTTTCTCATTTCTATCTTTTGAATGTGAAAGTGAAATTAGCGTAGAAACATTCTGGCACGCCCGGTGGGACCCTAGGGCCTTCCTTGGGTTCTTTCTTTCTTTTGTTCATATAGGTGCATTAGGTTCCTTCCTTTTCGCCTCTTTCATCTCTTCTAAATGACATCATAAGCAGGAATAAAAAGAACTTTTTTTTCTTTTCTTGCACTTCTAGACTAGCCAAAACTCATACTCTTCAACTCTTTCTCCATTCATCTTCATACAAACAAACATTTCGACTTGGGCTTAAAAAATGTTGCACTTTCATTTCTGCTTGCTTGCATTTCTTAGACCACACTTAGTAATTAATAACCACATATTGAATTAATCTAGTCCACTTGATGTTACACAACCAAACCACTTGCACAAAACAAACATCTTAACTTACCTGAGACAAGGCCCGACTGGGATTTCATCCCCCAGCAGATACCTTACCCATCCCAGTGATCTTACTTGGATTTCATCACCAAGGAGAAAGCCCACTCTGTTCTTTGGCAGAGTCTAATCTCTAGGGGAAGTATATTTTGGCTAAGCAGGCCCAGCTTATCACTGGACTCGTGAAGTGAGGGGATCTTGCTCCTTAGCACCAGGCCTTGTATGAAACCTAACATAGACTTCTTGAGCACCATAACTGACCCGAAACCATCCATAGACTACTTCTTCTAGTACCCAACTCAAAAGCCAATCTTCCTCACATATTCTAAGGCATAAGCCACTATAATCCTAATAATTTACTCCTAGGGTTTTAGGATCTGCTTGTGTTCTTCATATTTTCTATTCTTATCTGCTTGTTTGAGCTTGTGAGGACATTCTTTCTTGCCTTGAATGGTTTCGACTCATAGTCAAGCCAAGACTCTAGTCGATCACGCGAGGCATCAACCGCTTTCACCTACCTCATACATAACCAGTCCTATAATGGAGTTCCACTCGGAGACTGAAAGAACTCCTACAGGACCGACCCCAACCCAATCACCTATTGTCCCTAAAGGGGATCAAGATTTCAAAAGATTCTTCGAACTCAATGTCACAGCCCTCCAAAACTATCTTGTGAGAAACCCAATGCGAGACCTTTCGAGTGAAGTAGTGGTGACATCGACATCATTCGCTACCCAACCTTTTATGACCCAGCCTTTTGTCTCAACCATTAACCCGACCATGGCCTATACACAAAGTTTGGCCTCCTCGTCTATTTTTAGATCGACCTCCATCAGGGTTTCATTACCCCCTCAACCACACACAATTCAACCAAGTTCTACATCATACCAAAACTTGATTGTCTCGACCCCTCACACTCTTACACCCATATATGCAGGAGTGCCTACCTCCCCTTTTGTCCATGCCACCATGCAACCTCCTTTGGCAGTATCTAGTTAGCCTACGCCTTCTACCTTCATAACCCAACCACCTTTGGCCTCCACTTCTGTCCCTGCGACTAGTCATCCATACGTTGCACCCTTACTGGTACAACCGACTACGTTGTATGCCTCCTCTAGCCTCTTTCAAGTGCCTTACAACCTAGGGGTGCTCCATCCATCAATTCATCAGCAGATGTCATCAAAATACTGATGAATAAAATGTCTAGTCTCGAGACCTCTATCTCCGACTCACGTAATGCTCTCTCGTATGAGCAAATTTGCAATGAGCCCATTCATCCTTCTGTCCCTATCCGACCATACCCCAACTAATGGGAGCTTCCTAAATTCACTCACTTTCAGAGTAAGGAGGACCCACAACAACATCTACAGGCATTCAGACATGCCTGCTATCTTATAGCACATGACGATGTGTTACTTTTATGCACATTCCCCATGTCGCTTGCTGGCCTTACCCTTGACTAGTATATCTCTCTTGCCAAACATTCTATCTTTTCATTCACTCAACTCGCCCAATTATTTCTCGACCATTTTTCTATCATCACCAAACAAGTCTCAATCACAGACCTCTACTCCATCAGGCAATTCGACGATGAATCAATAGTCGATTTTGTTGCCCGTTGGAGAGGCCTGATTAACCAACTCTCCTTCTCCTTGCCTCAACCTGAGCTCATCGAGCTCTTTTATCGAGCATGTGCTAGCCACATCTCTTCCACCTTGTGAATTCAAACATTTTGCACTTTCGACGAGGCTTTCACCATGGCCCGAAAGCTTAAACTCTATGCTATTGAAGAAGATAAGGTCAAATTGCGTAATACTAACGCAAGAGCCAATGACCTTTCTTCTTCCAGACCTTCTTCTACCAATTCCAAATCCAAAGGAGTGGCCAACACTGTGGTCATTAGATCACCATCCTCGACAACAACTAATCAACCTCAACCTTCAACATCTCAAGGCATCACAAAACAATTCCAACAATGGTACATACAACCCTTCCCTAACCGTCCTCCTAGCCACAACAACATTCAGACCATAACCAATGACTCTCATGACCATAATATACACACGGTCAACACTATTTTGCCTCTTGTCCCTGACCAACCTCCATCACAGGTAGAAGAGCCATCTTTTCCCATTTGTCTTTCACAGGTAGAAGAGCCATCTTCTCTCATTTGTCTTCCACAGGTAGAAGAATCTTCTTCTCCAATTAGTCCTCCATCAACCTCTCCCATATTGGAGGATGCCTTGACCATGTCAACACCAGCTGCGTCACCTTCATCCTTCTTATCATCCATAGATGATCATACCTTTTCAACTCCTCAACCACACACAGAAGCCATGACTATTCCAGTGCTCTTTCCACTTAAAGAGCCCACATCTTCAATCCCTTCTCCATCGAGAGAAGAACCGTCCACATCTAAGCCCAAACCCGTGCAGGCATCCATCATGCCCAAAGAGATTAAACCTCTTGGTGTTCGCCCCACATCTAACCTCGCCTCGCACAATAGTGGCCCTTAAACCATACTAAAGAAGGCTACTAGACCACACCGAAGGATTCCTCCCCCACCTTCGTCATTACCTTCAATTTTAGGCTCACATCTGTCCACTTGAATAGGGGTGCTACGCACTCCCATACTTCACAGAGGCAAGTCGCCTCCATTACTCTATCAACCCGTTAGACATATATCTCCTCCAAACTATCAACCAATGCCTCTTACACCTCCTAAATCAAAGTCATCAACCCTCACTGCAACAAAACATCTAGACCCATTAGCAGGTTCTTATGCCTTGCTGTTATGGCAATTGTTGCAATCCTCTCGCATCTATCTCCCACCTCTTAAACCATACCAATCTCTTGGACCAAAACTGCCCTAGTTTGATGACACTCAGATTTATGTGTATCATCGCACGCTTGGACACAACACTGAGCATTGTTTTGCCCTCAAGGTTGCCATTCACCAATGTCTGGGGAATGACACCCTTCTTCTCGACCACATCATCAATAAACCTTCAACACCACCCCACTCATCAACTCTCAGATCAAGGCCATCTTGGTTTGACAACTCTAAATTTTTCCACTATCATCACACTCCAGGACATGACACTGAGCATTATTTCACTCTCAAAGTTGTCATTCGTCAACACCTGAAAAAGGATTCCCTTCTCATCAAGGACTCTCTTGACTACCTATTCGACAAATCATCAACACCGACCCATGCTTCTCAAACCTCATCACCTAAATCGGGATCTCCACGCCAGCCTATGGTCCCTTTACCGCCTTTGACCCCATTATTCGACATCAACACAGTCCATCTGACCACTAAGCCTCAACTGACCTTGACCAATCTATCCAACATTCTCCCTAAGTGACTGGGGGAATCCAACCTTATCTTGCCTTTGACCAAACATTCGACCAACTTTGACCAGACATTCGACCAAACCTCAACCAAGTCTCGACCAACCATTAATCAACCTTCCTATCATAACCTCAACTAGACCTCGACCACACATAGTCTAATTATCAATCAACCTTCCTATCATAACCTCGACCAGACCTCGACCACACATAGTCCAATCATAAATCAACCTTCCTATCATGACCCTGACCATCAGCAACCAAACTTCGACCAAACTTCAATCATCAAACATCAACCAACCAAGCACCTATCACTTCTTCAAACCATCATCAATCAGCACGTGACCAATATGGAGTGAAGTAAACGAGGAAAGTTTTCCCCTAATTGGCTCAGACCTTTCATTATCATGCACAAGTATGGATCAGGGACGTATCATTTGTCTTCTCTCGATGGACAACCAGAACCTGAGCCTCTTAATGCGTTGCATCTGTGACCATTCTACTATTAGTCGAGTACTCGTCCACTTGACATTTACCTTGAGCTTGTCCCTTGAGCAATCCCCGTCCTCTTAGTCCTCATTCCTTTTAACTTTACTCCCCTTAACAAATCCTATATACCCCTTTTATACAATATGGATGCTTTGTCCTAATAAAAAGGGAGCCCTTGACCTTCTACAGTCTTGTCCATGACTCACATTTCTGTCAAAACAAATCAAGATGTCAAAATATCCAAAGTCACCAAATTAGAATCAAAAGGCAGACTGCTCCCTCGAAGGACAGCTATACTATCATTGCTGTAGCTAATAGACTACTCCCTCAAAGGACAACTATTCAAAGCCCTTATATATAAAGCAAAATATAGACCACTCCCTCGAAGGATGGCTATGACTAACTCTTGCTACAAACAACAATCTTTTCTAGAAGCTTCCCGCATTGATCAGCTTCGTAAATGACCACCAAGCAAATGACATCTCTATGTAGACTTCTCGCATTGATCAGTCTGCACCCAAAAAAAAAAAAAAAAATCATGGACTTGGCTTGTAGTTGTCTCAGGGTCTCCTATAAAAAGGGGCAAAGTTATCTCTGCTCTAAAATGGGTTACCCTATCCTCCTCCTATCACCTGCTCAAGGGACTTCAAGCTCACTTTAATGTCAAAGTGATTTGATTACCTCTCTAACACAACATATGGTCAATGACGTCATGCATGAATGGAGCTCTTGGCTCTAATAACCCCTATCTATGCTGTCTTTCTGGTCCTTATCAATGAAAGAGCAATATGCCTTTCACTTCTTCTACACTTTGGTCACATTCAACTTCATCACTTGTCAAACCTAATCAGCTCAACTCAACTCTCTTTTCAGGCCACTCCCATAGCCTATTCACACTAGTTTCTATGGACACCAATACACATAGAAACTATCGACCAGACACAATTTATGTTAAGCATAAACCAATACTTGCTAAAGCATAAATAGACCTCAATTCATTTTTAGCATACATCCATCACGACTATGGACAATTGCTAGGGATGAAAGACCCTCGATCAATGTTACAAAATACACCATTTGGAAAAGGCTGTAACATCTTTTTCTCCTCATCATTTCGACCTTGACCCAGACCAATCTATCGACCACTTTGACCTCCTATCTACCACTCGAACTCTTTGTTCGAACTACATTGGTCTGAGGCCCTAAGACCGGGGCTATGTAGGTAGCACTCAGATGACATGATATCTTCTGGGGTTAGCTCGACCACCCTCGTTTGTTCATCTCTCTAATGGACAAACCTTCTTTCCTCCTTTTGACCATGACCTCACCCTCGACCAAGACCAATTCCATCCCTTTGACCCTTCCTCCCTCTTAAGGAGAACTACATTGGCCTGAGGCCCTTCACACAAGGGCTATGTAGGTAGCGCTCAGATCACATCAACATCTTTTGAGGTTAGCTCGGCCACATCCTTTCGACCATCCATCCACCTCAACCAATGACCATTGGAGATCATGCCTATCTCCTCTGACTTCGACCACTTCCAAGACAATGTTGCCTTGGTTGTTTTTGCTTGTATGCTACCTCATGACTGGTTAGCAAAATTGTGCACGGACTATTTTTGGACCCTCACAAGTATAGGATCGCAAGCCGGTTGATCCGCACTACTTGTGACTTTTTCATGTTTCTAGGAGCACTTCTTGAGCCTGAGATACCTTAAACACGATGACCCATTAGAGCTTCAGCTTAGATTGAATAACCCAATCAGCAGATGACTAAATGCTGGGGCCCGATTACTTCAATTTTGGCACTCCTCAACCCTTGACCTATGACAATTTGACCTGACCATATCGTGAAGTGGTATGCACGCAATCACGACTTTTGTAGCGTTCACCCTCACCCCTTTTTTCATCCATTCTTTGTCAAATCAGCACCCAATTCTCGGTTCCCTTCCCTCGACTCCTACTTTGAGGGGGAATACCTCATCCATAATCAGGGCAATCCACCTCCTATTTTTGTCTTGCAGTTCATTTGAACAACCAACAAGACAAAATTGACCTCATCCCACACCTGGGGCATCCACCTCCTATTTTTGTCTTGCAGTTCATTTGAACAACCAACAAGATGAAATCGACCTTATCCCACACTTGGGGCAACCAACTCCTATTTTTGTCTTGTAGTTCATCTAGAACAACCAACAAGACAAAAGGGGAAAATGTAGACACCAAAATTGTGTCTAACCCTTGTCATCCTCTCCTTAACCCCCATTTTTTATTCTTCCATGCCTATTTAACCCCTGTCGACCATTTTCCTACGAGCCTTAACCCTGGCAACATGTAAAAATGAGCAGAAAGCTAAAGCTAGCCTCTGTCCCCATTCTACATCTGCCGACGATGGTCACTACCCAGCTGACATCACCGGCGTCGATCACTTATCGACCAATGTCGATAGTCCTACTGGTGTCAATTATTGTTAACACTGCATTCTCGACCCGAACGTAGGGTCCATTATCCATTATCTGTTATTCACCATTCGGTTGCCAATCCATTTCTCAATCAGTTATCAAACCTTCCTTCGAATGATCAACCAAATTTTGCACTCAACCAATCTACATCCAATCTCTCACATTCTTTCTCTCTCTCCAATACAAGTATTCTACTTCAGTCATCTTGCTAGAGGTCTGCTACATCAAATTTCTGCAACACACTGGCATCATCAATCATGTCTCTGACTTTATATTCAGTGCGTAACAGGTAAGCATTTGTTCTATGTTTTTATTCTACTCTCTGGTTATTGTTTTTAATTGCTATCATTACCCAAATTTAGAGTTAGACCATAGACCCAACCTGACTTCCTCCCGTATCACCTCTATCCACCATCTGTAGAATATACAGTCTGTAACTCTGCCTAGATCCCTGTACAAACCCCCAAACAATCCCTCTAACTCCCAAACCAGCTCCCTAACCCTCAGACAAAAACTTCAAACCATTCTGCAATCCTAAAACTCTGTCCAGACTCGACTAGACCCCATCCAAAAGCTATTTCCCTAATCGATGCCAGTCATTACCCCTACCGACGCCGACACTTTAACTGACGTCGACACCCTTCCTTGATCGACGCCGGCATAGAGATCGACACCAACGACTGTGTAGAGTAGTTTGCTACATATCAGGTACGCATTCTTCTTTTTGTCTTTTATTTCTTTCATTCTGTCTTTCATTATTTATATTTCTGTCAAATATTCTATCTTTAATTAGTGGGTTGATATCCCTTAAGGAAGTCTTCATACTTCAGGGATCATGCTTTTGCTTGACAACCCACCGTCTCCTTGTCTAACATTTTTTGTGTTTAGTCTCTTTTTCTTCGCATGTGTCATTCCTCCATAGCCAAAGAGGAGTACCTTCCAACGTCTGATTTCAGTGCGCACGACTACATTTAGGTATCTTCTAACCCTAAGCCATCTCTTAGTTTCTCATTTCTATCTTTTGAATGTGAAAGCAAAATTAGCGTAGAAACACATAACATATATCACATCATTCAAGCATGCTTATGCCATTATGCTACTCAATTTGTTTCAAGACTTATTTCACCTTGTGCCAAAAGCATTTGTTTCAAACTAGGTCATGTATACCATTTGGACCTTTGTCTTGTGCTGTCATACTATCCAATCTTGTCTAGCTTGTTTGGTCAAATCTTAGTTTTCATCATTGAGTTTTCAATTATACTTGTCAAGTTTGCATCTAAACATTGATTTATTTTTCTTTAAGCCTCAATTTTTGTGGCTGATACATAAATATTTCTATTTTGGGTTTCATAACTTTGGTTAATCAATTACCCAAATTTAAAAACTATCGATGATTTATTTCTTCAGTACCTATCCTTATCATTATTTGTGCCTTTATTTGGGAGAACATAGTCTTTCTTCAAATATCCTTTTATCTTATGCCTAATACCAACTGATCATGTTTATGTTTAATTCTATGTGTTAGGTTTATGTCAAAGTTGTTTACAAAATTGTTAGATTAAATCAAATCATATTGGCCTTTATGTTAAGTCTAGATTTTGATGTTGTTTGGATAAAATTCCTAGCACATACCTATTTTTTTGAGCCTAGCTTTTGACTCTACATTTGGACAAAAGACCTAGTAACTCAGCTTTTCCATTTCCTAGTTTAGACCTTATTTGGAGAACTTTGACCAAGACCTTTGACATGCTAGTTTTTATTTGGATGCTTGACCTTTTATATGTATGACATTTGACATTAGAAATTTGATGTTATGTTATTTTATGCCAAGTCTTAGCACAAATAATTTTGGAGATATAGCTCCACTTTTAGACCATATTGGAGATAAAGATCCACCCCTTCAACCAAGTTAGACCAAGCTTGAACCATTTGTCATTTGGACGTAGTTTTTCAAAGTTTTTAGAACTCTAAGCTTTTTTATTTTAGATATTTCATTCATTTATGTGGATATGTATAGCTACACTTATGGTGGAGTCACTTACAATCCAACTTATGATAGAATCGCCTCATAAAATGATTTTTATGGATTTAGTGAAGACCCTAATGATGCTCATATGGTTTGTGGATGGACTTCTATCCACCTCATATTAATCATTCATGGGAATAAAGTCATGAAATAAATTATGATCTAACTCGAGACCTTGATTGGTATAAAGAGGCTTGTGAAGAGGACTTTAAAGACCCAACTATAGATAATGTTGTTTAGTATATGAATCCATACCTTCTTTACAATAATCCGTATATGGAACA
This sequence comes from Torreya grandis, assembly GCA_037957365.1. Taxonomy (NCBI): domain Eukaryota; kingdom Viridiplantae; phylum Streptophyta; class Pinopsida; order Cupressales; family Taxaceae; genus Torreya; species Torreya grandis. Next base: position 1,298,512 of record JARHVA010005101.1, on the reverse strand, counting down.
CAGTCAATAACCAACTTATGAGCCAACTCATAATGGGGATGATAAGGTTTATGAGGAAGACTTGGATGCTTTGGCTTATATAAGTAATCAAGCTCCACCACATCATACCATTTCTATTCCAAGACCACAATGTTGCACCATTTCCATACCAAGAACTCATCCTTTGTTTTGTGTGAGTAACCAAGCTCCACAATTCCCAACAATTTCTATACCAAGACCTCATCCTCTAGCTTGTGTAACTAATCAAGATCCACAACACCCCTTTATCATTCTAGGACCTAGTCCTTTGGCTTGTGCAAGCAATCATGATCCACATCTCCCTATCATTACCATATTAGGACTTTATGCTTTAGCTTGTGAAATAAATTATGTTCCCCAAGGCCCTACCATTATCCAACCATAAGCCATTCCTCATCCAGAACCAATCCCATTCAAACCTCAATCGATTGAATCCTTTGAAGACCAAGCTGTATTCAAAACTGGTATTTTCCAACTCATTAAAAACCAAAGCCAAGACAACCAACCAATCCAAGATGTTTTTTTAAAACCAACCACTTATGATAAGTTAGTCTATGATGAATTATGTATTGATCCTATACTAGTCATCGAGGAATCTCACACTGATAAGCCAGTCTTTATTGAGTCACTTCTTAATCATTACAACCATCTTTGGGAAAATCATTACCTTGACCATATGCTTATTTTTCAAGATCCTCCTATTGATAATCTAGTCTCTAAGGAGTTGTCTCTTGACCTATTTCTCATCGTAGAGGAGTCTCACTTTGACAAACTAGTCTTTGTGGAGCCCATCATGCCATTATAAGTTGTTACTTATATAATATTAAGCATTCAATAATACATCATTATAATAGAGTACCTATCAGATAAAGAATTATAATTAGAGTCAGGTTCTATTCTTGAATTTGACATCATATTTAACATCATAATTAGAATCTAAATCAACATCAATCTCAACATCGAATTTAGAGTCCCTTGAGTTAGAATCAGATTCATAAGAAGAATATGTTCCTAGATATTAAAAAATTGGTTACGTATGCCTCATAGATCAATTTGAATACATTTTTTTATCCTTCTATGATTTTTGAGGATGAGTACTTTAGCTTTGACATAAGTTATCCTAGTATCTTCTATAAAGATTATGATGCCTCTCCCCATTTCATTACCATTCCACATGCCATTACCATCAACCAAAATAGCCATATTATTGACATTCCATTCCCATAAGTGTCAATTAGGATCAATAGAATCACACTTTATTGAAATACATCAATGGCAACATAGCAGTTGAATAAGAGCAAAGAGGCCAAGACCACATTCATATAGTAGAACACTCTCCTAGTGAAACCTTTTCAGAGGTGCTAGGATACAATCAAAGTCAAAACTCAACATCTTCTAGTGAAAATTTTTCAGAAGCACTGGAAGACAATCAAAGTCAAAATTCAAAATTCCTTAGTGAAACCTTTTCAAAGGCACTACAAGACAATCAAGATAACTTCATTCATGAAAACCTCTTTGAGGCACCAATAGCTAAGAACAAAATTTTTTCACTACTTGATGAAGACAAAATCAAAGACAAAATAAAAATAGCTTCTAATTTATAGCCTAATTAGATGGTAGCTACTCTCAAGATCAAACAATAGAAAAATATGGTGGTCTCATCAAGAGAACAAGTCTTCAGCCCCACCACAACCAAAATTATGTCAAATCTAACATCAATAATATTACATATGATTGAAAGTCTTAATCTTCATTTATTTCTACACCATTATACATTCCATTATCATCTACCATTCCATTTCAAAATCAAAACTATAATCCATTATTTGTCCTTGTTTACCATCCACAATTGTACTTTATTTTATAGAGGCTACAAAGATACCTTATCTCGATGCTTGAAAGAATTAAAATGAATAACCAAGGAAGATCAAAAAAACATTTTTGAAAACCAAATCTGTAGCTAATTATTTACAAAGCAGTTATTCAGACAAGGTGTGGGTTAGCAATTAACATGATCAAGTATTCTATTTGTTTATTAGGACATGCATCTCCCCACCAACAAGAACAACAGAATCAAAAACCACACCCATGCCAGCAACATGTCCCATACCATTTCACATTGCCATGCCATTACCATTATTTCATATCATTTTGCCATTATTGTGTATCCTACCATTCACCCCATCACTTGGGGGAAAACCCTCTTACCATTTTATACATCCTATCATTCTATTCCTATTTAGACCAAAGCCTCTTTTTAGTCATCCTACCCAATCCTATTTTGTTCTTGGTTAATTTGGTTCTTCTCACACATTTTCATGGGGGGATTATGACCATTTTTCAACAATCAATCCAATCTATGTTTCAATTATGGTTTACAAACGTAGAGTGATAGTTGATTTGGTAAGATATCTTTCATCCTATCAAGTTTGTTTATGTGAGCCTGATTATAACTGCCTATGGGCAAATCAATGTTTTAGTAGTCTTGTTATTAATTATACCCACCTATGGGAAAATTAGTATCATTGACCTATGTTATTGTATCCTAATTATAACCACCTATGGGAAAACTAGGGGCAACCCTTGTTTATCATGCATTGCCACATCACCTTGCCATTATTGTTTTCATTTTGACTGGTCATTTTCTAGATTTGAGAACTCACTGGGACCTAGTTGGTTTTTCCTCACCTTTTGTGTGGATAGAATTATGATGACTTAAGGTCATTTTAGGACTATGTGGGTCATGCTCAATTCATGTTGAGTTTAATTTAGATACACTCTCACTGTTTTGTGAGCAAATTAGGCCATATGCTCTCACCATTTTGTGAGTAGGTATCTTGTAATTCTCTAACAATTTAAGATACCTCAAAATGCCAAAAACATTCATAACATTTCAAAAATCCAAAAACATTTGTCCTATCTAATCCTAGTTAGTTATCCTCGATCTGCCTTACTAGGGCATGGTCATTGTTAGGATGTTTTTTTTTGCTTTTGTTTTCAGGCTTTCTATTTATTTATTTATTTATTTATTTATTTATTTCAATTTGTTTTTTTGTTTGTTTGTTTGTTTGTTTGTTTTTCTATTTGTTTGTTTATTTTTTTTCTTGCTTGTTTGTTTTATTTATTACTGTTGACTTGAATTGATCTATATGGATTCATTGCGTGATTCCTCAAGCATATTATTCTTGGTTCTATCCATATTCATATGTCACCATTGTCATCATGGTTTTTATCATTGGTGCATTATTTTTAAGTGTTTATTGGATATCAGAGTCAGTCCTTATACATATTTTAGGATAGTCTTCATGGTGTTCTATCATTAAGCCTACCATCACATGCTATAGAAAAAAATAGCTTCAAAAAGGTTTACAATTAATGGATCTTCAAAAGGTTCTCCTTGGCACCTTAGAAATTCCTCCCACCCAATTTGATCAATATAACTCATTTGGCTATTTTAGTTGTATAATTGATAATTAGGACAAGTATCTTCTCATTGGTAGGTACAATTAGATCATTCACACTGATAAATGTTATTCCTCCATTCATCTCTTTCATCACTTTGCACCCACTCATATTTAATCTATATTCTAGGTTATATCCTTGAGTTATGCTTGCTTATCAACGTTAACTAGGGAACAACAATCAATTTTAGCCAATATAGGTCATCTTCATGATTATAAACACCTATGGGCAAATTATTATTTTGAATTTTATTCCTAATTATAAATACCTATGGGAAAATCAACATCCTTTTTACATCATTACATGTAAGCATTTTCTTATTTAGATTAATTTAAACCATGGATTAATTCCACCTTTCTTCTTGTTTCTTTTCTAGGGACTATCCATCAATAAATGTGATGGCTACTCCCTCAAGGGGGCATCATCATAGGCTTCCCAAAACCATTTAGAGCTTTGTTCTTTATCCATCATCTTACTTTTGGCATATAGGCCATTTCTCATTATTTGAGAATATGTTACTAATCTTATATCTTGTAACACCTTCCCAAATAGGGGTAAACTATAGACACCTAAAACTAGCCATCGATAACCCCTAATCAAGCTTTTAACCAATTTCCACCCAAAATGCACAATTTGGCCTAAAAACATTAAAACACACTAAATGATGTGAAACTAACATATTAAAGTGATAATTTTGGATCGATTATCATTAAATGGGGTAATGCAACTTTATGGACTAGCTAACTTTGATTAGATCATTTCAAATCAAAATGCCAATTTTGCACCTAGGTGCTCTGGATTGCTCTTTCCTATCAAATATCTTACATGAGACATGTGCCTTCATTATTTATTTTTGGAAATATCCTAGATGGGATAATGGATCTAATGCATCTGACATTGCCTTCCAATTTTAATCCAATCAAAATTTAGACCAATAACAAGACATTCTAATCAATTTGAGTAATTTATTCACAAAGTGCTTAATCATGTTTAAGAGTTAATTGATCCAAATCAAGGCCTAATTAATAATTCCATGGAAACTTGTTGAAAACTTACTTTTGGAATTATATATTGAATATCTACATCATCAGGTGACCTCATTTCTTGGGAAGACATCCCTAGGTCATAAATGCTACAAATATCAAGATTCATACCCATATTAGGATTCATGCCCTCCATGCCTCATCAATGCCTTCCATGATTCCCTCCATGCCTCTTGATTTCCACTTCTTCTAACACCATGATGAGGATAATTATAAACTTAATTCCAAAAATTGAATTAATCTTTAACCACACATCTCAATCTTAGGATGGATGGTTTAGGTTGATTCTAGACATTCTCAAAAATCTATAAATAGAGAGGCCATGAAAATCATTTAAAATACATGACTATGCAAAGTTATAGTGCATAATTGATTACAAAGCTTCATGTAATTAGTGTTATCATGCCAAATTTATTCCAAGCCAAGCCAAGCCATAAGTGAAAGGTGCTAAGGAGAGATGGAGGTAGCCAAGCTTCCATTGCCAATGACTTCATGAGAAAAAGCTGATCAAGCCACTACAACAAGAATTTTCAAGCATCCAAGGAAAGTAAAAGAAGGTTTCTTTTTAATTCTAATTGTGTGTTTTATTCATTTTTATTAACTAAGCTCTCCCTAGTGTTTAGGCCTAGAGATATTATTTTAGTGTGTTTCTTTCATTTTGAAACTAACACCATATTAACCATCCTCTCTTGAATCAAATTCTTAGATTCACAAAGTTTCCTATATGTTAATGCAAAGCTTCATTCTTTATCTTTCATTCTTAGTTTTTGTAATATGAGATGATATTAAAAAAATTATTGCTAAACATGTAAAGATCCCTTTCCTTCAAAAAAATGTTTACTTTTATGTAATACAAGGTTTCATTACTTATTTTACATACTCTCTTTCTCTCATGCAAAATATTTATCAACTCTATATTGCTAAACATTTTATAAATGTCATGTTACAAGTCAAAGTTTTTTATGCATTAGTGCATTATTCCATGATCTCTATCCCTTATTTTTATCTCTCATGTGGAATATTATTTACAATCATATTACTATACAACTTATAATTCTAATTACATGAATTTCATCCCACATACATGGTTTATACTTAAATGTATCTAACCCTTTGGCTACTTATGAGTATCTCCCTATCACTACTAGACACAAGAAAACACTAGCAATTATATCTATTCCTCCTCCCTTCAAAATTGGTTCACCTAGCTCTTATGTCACACCTACTACCATCTCTATACCTATAGTAGATCATGTGGTACATACTATCACCCAAGTTTATAAAGATAGGCAGTGTTGTTCCCAAAACCAGTCACTCAATTTTGTGGACAACCTGTTGACCATTTTGGTCCTGCCAGCCAAAAATGGTCTCCTTCTTTCTCAAAAATGTTTTGAGTAGTCAAGTTATTTAATTGCACAAGAATTTTTAGCTAAGGAAATCACAGGTTCAAAAGGTGGGTTTTTGTGATAAAATTTTCAAAACACTTGAAGGAATTTCCTAAAAATTGATAAGGATGGTTCAACATTGACGTTTAAATAGATTAGTTCAACGGTGGGGTTTAATGATATGGAATGAACCATTGAATTGATGAACCATTGAACTCCGCTTCAAAAATATTCAAGGTTTAAAGGTTCAAAATGGTTCAAGCGGAAGGTTCCAAAAAAAGGTTCAACCAAAAGGTTCAAAAAGTTGGTTCAATGATACATTGAATTCATAAGACTGAGTGAATGCGACTCTTTGAAAAACATAAAAATTTGAACCATTAAACCGTTGAACCATTGAAACAATGAACTCTAAAAGATGGTTCAAGGTTAAAAATGGTTCAAGCGACTGGTGATGTCCCCATAGACATCAAATTTAGGACAATGGAATAACTGTTAGTTTTCAAATGATGTAGACCTAAGGATAAACTCAACAACCCACTAAGAAAGGAGCTAAAGAAGCCAACAGAAGGTGAGAAGATATCCCTGAGATCTCATATCACCAAGAAGAGACAAAATGTAGCAAGGAAAGAGGGAAAAAATTAGAGAATCTAGAAGCAATGATAGAATAGTTATTCTAGTGGGTGGAATAGTCCACCAAGTGGTTATCAGGGAGCGTAAGCATTTAATGGTGTTGCCTATTTTTATTCCTTTGAGTAAAGATAAGTGGACAATCATGTAAGTATCATAAAGAATACCAAGAAACTCATGCTTTGGAGGAGACATTTGATATGATTTAAATGCCAAAGTCAGGGCTGGTAACCTACTCCAGCATGGCCCCTTCATAGGACTTCCTCTTTTCAATGCCTTCAATGCAGCATTGGCCATTTTGTGAAAATAAGTGACAAAGTCTTTCTTTGGATGATATATATTGTAATCTCTCATTTTGAATGACATAAAAACTCTTTCTTTGGGATTTCTTAGTTATTGGAAGAAAAACTCTACCCAAATTGAAAGACATTTTTGAGACTTTGAGCTTAGATTGTTAATCAAATTTTATCAGGTGAATGAGAAATCAAGTGACCTTTCACACTTTGTGTTGAAATAACTTGTGTTATGTAGGAAATTTTTCTTATGTCTTTTTCCTAAATATAATCTTATCCATTTGATCGAATAAGCAGAGCAAGTGAAAATAATCTGGAAGATGTCCTGAAGTTGATTGTGGATACTTTGTGCTACCATAATTGTATTTAGTTTGTGTGTGTGTTTTGTGTTTTAGTAAAAAGGATATTGGAAAGGATTTGAAATACTTTTAACCTTTTTTATCATATACTTTGTTGTAGTTTTTGGTGGAAACTTTGGGCTACACTTCATTTTATTGTGATAATAGTCATAAATTAGTTAGAGAGACGATGAAAGACTTTGTGCTTTCATGGGTTTCTTGTGGATTCAGTTATTACCTGGGAAGTTTTCCTAGTATTTTCTATACATCATTTTTGAAAAAAGAGAAATGGATTCAGTTATTACCTAGGAGTTTTCCTTTACTTTTTGAACATCATTTATGAAAAAAAGAGAAATGGATGGTATGATCTCACCCCTGGATTAGTATTTAGTATAGGATTAGTTTATAATAGTTTATAGGGAACTTCCCATTGCTAAGAGGAGAGATTTATCTCATTATGTTATGGCTGATATACCCATTTTGCCTTTAATTAGTTGATGACAAAATATTCACCCAATAGGCAGGATGATTACACATATGGCTATAGCTTTGTCACTCAGGTTAATACCCATTTTGATATAATTTCATCTCCACCAATTATAGTTCTTCTTCCAATTGGGATTTAGAGATATTTGAGGTCTCCCTCACCAACATAGAGAGTTTATTACACTTCCATGGAGGCCTCTCTTAGAGTGACCACTACATTAGTGATAGTTTCAAGAATCTAGATAGTTTTCAACTACAATATTCACACTTAGGTTAGTATCATTGAGGTCTCATGACTCTACACATAGAGCATATTTTTAGAGAGCATATTATACTATTATATGGGTCCCTAATAGCCTCATAGTTGCATCCACTTCTTAGAGTTACAGGGGGACCCCACAATTAGTTTCCACTATAGAGATTTCATAGCACTTATAACATACATAGCTTTAAGACTCATAGTCTCAGTGCTTCCATCATGCGTCATGATCACACACAATCCCTATCTTTGATATAGGACAAAATGATAGGGAGTCTCTTATGAGACTAATCAGTTAGTATCATTTCTTCTCAGTCTTACTTATACATAATTTCTTAGCTTACTTATACATAGTTTGTTTCTACTTGTACATAATTTCTCATCTTACTTGTACATAATTTCATTATGATTACTTGTACATAACTTATTTTTAAATATTAAAAACAATATAACATTTCAAAATACAAAAACATTAAAATAATTCAAAACACCAAAAACTTTTCAATTATATGCATTATCCATGCTTTACATTTCTACTACTATGTTAGACTTATATTTCTTTATTATATGATATTGTTTATTGATTTATCTACATTACCATGCTTCAATTCATCTTATTTAAGTGTGTGAAGTGACACCTAGATCCTTGATTACTTCACTCTACCCATTGAGGGGGTATCCTTTTTTTACATTCAAGACATACATTGATGTATCTACCCACTAAAGGCACCTTCTACATGACTACACCATCCAAGTTATGTAATTCATATACCACACACTCTATTTATCATTTTGATGTATATTAGTTACTAGCTTACATAAATTATTCTATCAACACTCACTAGTATATAGCACTTGTGTATTTCTTAGCATCTACCTAGTCATGTACTACATGTTTTTCATACTTTCACTTTTTCCTTTGATCAATTAGATGTGATAATATTTTTAGAATATGTATGCCTTCCTTTATTGATTTGAGAACCTATATTTGATTGTATTTTACAGTTCCTATTTTTGTGTGTTTGTGCCTTACAACATTTTCCAATGTCATTTGCTTGTACTCTTAGGCCTCATATAAATCTTGCTTGTTTTCCATTATATGTGTATGTGGAAATTTGAACATGCCTTGTATGATTGATTTTCCTAGTTTGAGTGATATATTCCCATGTCCCTTGTTTTCTTGGCCCCTTAGCCTCTTTTGTATGCTTCTTGCCTTGTGTGCTTGTTTGCTTCCCAGTTGTTTACAATTCCATGATCCACATCATGCATTATCTTGTATTCTTGTATGCCATGATGGACATCATGTTCCATCCATCCTTGAAAACTAGAAATATTTTCTATTTTATTTTAGTATACTACACATATTGTTACATTGTTACATCTATCTAGGCATACCCTTATTAATCTAACAATCTCCAATACAAACTATGCTATATCTTGAGACATATTTTAGATTATCATTGATATATTATGTATTTCACAACATAACACATTTTTAGGGATATTTCTTCTAAGGGAAGTCATTTTAGGGTCTTCATTCCCACCCTCATAAGAGGGGGAAATAAACATGGGTTTTTTTCATAGATATTAGAGCCCTCTACTGGTCAAAATCAATTTTTAGAACACTTAAAATAGTAATGAGAACTCAAAACATGCATAATAGAATAAAAAAATAGTGATGAACATAAAACAATCATCAAAAATAGTAAATGACAAGAGCACCCTAGTTTAACTATAGTGTCATATAACAAAGTGTCCACTTTTCAGTGCTCCTATCCAAATAGCCAAAAACCTAGAATTTTCAAAAATAGATAGAAAGGTAAGGTTAATTACAATTTTGTCAGCTATAGTCTAGTTCAAATTGGGTAGTTTTAGTATAGTTTTACTTAGATTATCTAGATATAGGGGGAATCATGCAAAACATGATGGATCTCACTTTTATTTTTAGATTGGGCAGTTGGTACAACTTCCAAATTAGAATCCATGTTATAGACACTAGTGATTGGGGGTAATGTGTGCGGCACATTTAACTTCTTTTCTTTATAGTTCATTATATTACCCAAGTATTCTCAATATTTGCATGCCTTATTCCATCTATAGGTTCTTGGCATAATTTTAGAGTGGCTATCATATAATCCTAGTTTTCAATTTTGGAGTGGCTTTCATACAAGCCTAATCTCCACCTTTCAGAGTGGCCAATATTGGCCTAGTTTTCAGTACACATTCAACTATCAACACCATATTTTAATATTATAGAACATTCATGGGCTTCATAATCCATATTAATATGACACACATTCATACTAATATCAATTCATAATTCACACTAAATGGTCAATGATAGAACCCAATGACTAGTTAGCCTTTGTATTCTTGAGCCACCTACTTAGAGGGATTGGACACATAGTCCAAACATAAATTAACACATGCATGATCACATAACTTCACTACATAGTGGGTGATGATGGAGTCAAAGGGATATACTTTTTTTTCTTGAGTCACCCTTGAGGAAGTGAGAAATTAACTTCATTTATGATATTACTCTTGGTGCAACACATACCCAACATCACTCAACATCACTCAAAATCACTCAACATCATAACAAGTTTTGTATTGTTTTACATACCTAATGAGGTGTATTCATTCCTTTTTCTTTCTCTCTCTTTTACTGAAACTTTTTACATTCTTAATTTAGACATAACATGTCTCGTAAGAACGGATCTACTCCTTAATTTTTCTTGTAGATTTATACTTCACGTTGTGTTCTCTCTACACACACTTAACATCACACATATTTATGGGCTTCACCCTTGCACATGAGTTTAGTTACACTATTTTTTTCTTTTATCCTTGTATTTAACTTTGATGCATCACTATAATAAAGGGGCGGGGGGGGAGAGAATATATTCATAAAAAATGTCTAAATTGGTAGTTTTAGTGTGTCTTGCAACACCCCATCCATAGGTCCTTTTTGTATGCTCTTGAGACCCTTTTAGACACCTTTTTGCTCATTTCCAATCATCTTGAACCTTTTGAATGGTCATTACACCTTAGCTAGATAGTATTAACCATGCCCATACTATTCCCCCAATTCTTGATCATGTAGGATATGATCACTCCATTTTGAATATAGTGTCAAACACCAAAGTGTTCACTTTTCAGTAGTCCTATTCATTTACACTTTGAGCTCCATTAGTCATTTTAATCCCATCATTATCCTTAATTAGGTTGATATATTATAAATACACTTGATCCATGACCAATTATTCCCTAGAAAATCCCACTAAAATCTCATTTGCAAAGGAGGTGACCAAACTTACAAAGTAAGCAAAAATAAAAACAAAGTAATAAATCAAACTTCCCTATTATTTGTACATAGTCACCTAACATAGTTGTAAACCTACTCAAATCCTCATACTAGTCCCTAGACACCTCAAACACCATCAATTTGGAATTTACATCCAGATCACACTATTACACAAAACACACTAGGTGGGAGAACTACATATGGCTTTATCCCTCTTCAGAGTATTGGTATGTAGGCAACATGCCCACACAAGGGGTGTAGATTGCATGCTCATTATATATTACACCCTAAACCCCTTTCTCAAGTGATTCAAATATAATTCTATCAATCATGATCAAGGGTTAATGTTTTAAGACAAAATGAACTCCATAATAAGTTTAATTAATAATCCATACTAGATTTTCATAGCCACACTCATATAGGCACAACACAAATACCCAAAAAGTTTCAAGTCTTTGTGATCAGTTTAGATAATAGTGGTAAGAATGGATACAACACTATAAACTAAAGCATATACATTTTTGTGGTCCTATCCTTTCACCCAATAAAATATAGATTTAGGTTTATGATACCTTCCTAGTCTTGCACAACCATTTTTAACCTTTGTATCAGTTGTCTCAATCTATTTTCTAGCTAAGTTATATTTATCCTTATATATTGTTATTTTATAAAAGTGAAAAAGATAAATAGTTTCACAAATAAAGAATATATTATTATTAGTATTATATTTTTTACTAATTTATTAATCCATACCCTTAACTAAAATAGGAATAAAACTCCATTATTTCTAAATAAGTTAAATCACCTAATTCCATTATGGCTTCTTATCAACATGTTACCATTTGATCCCTTGAAAAAAAATACCTTTATATATAGCAAAATATTTTCCAAAAACATAAAATAATACCTTATCCAACATCCTCTGAGCTCCATATCACCTTTTAAGTCTAACCACTTCATGAACCCCTTAATAGTACTCTGTCCTATTAGGTCCATGTACACCAAAAAGTCTACCTTTTAATAATAAAGCTTAAATACACTTAAGACACTCAAACATGATCATAAAATTACATAAATATAATATACATGATCTCAAGGTCATTACCAAATTCATTATATACTTCCACTCAGGGGATAAGGGCTCAATAACATCTCCACAACTTACTCACTCATAACTTCTAATTTACCTCAAAGATCAATCATGGTGACTTAGTCCTTCAACAACTGTATAGATGATTTCCATGACTTTTGATGCATGTAGATGGTATTATGAGATCACTAGACCATCCTTAGATATAAATATCATATGGTCTAATGGAAAATATTAGTCTTGCAGACCAATTTATTGACCTTATATCACATAGTCTTATCTAAACCAAATAGTTCATTTTGTGAACAACTTTTCACCATATTCACTAATCTCAAAAACTTATTAAAAGAATAAAAATGACACACAAGTATTTAAAAATATATCCATGTAATTGGTTTCATTATTACATCATTAAAACACACTCAAATTCATCTTCTCACTTATGCTTGGGGTTTTCACTATTCACACTATTAGGTCTATATGTGACTTGCTAACTTGGATGATCGGTTTTAACACAATTGAAGGTGAGAACCTATATAAAAACAATCATGGAAATTTATTATTAATATCTATATTATTTTTCCATTAATTTTCTTTTCTTGACTAATGTAAATTTTGAGAGCTACAATAACTTCTTGATAGATAAGCTTGTATCTATGCATTTTCTCTCTCATCTTACTAACCACCACTAGGTGGAGGTACCTAGGAGAATTTAATACATTCTCAAATAGTTTTAATAGGAATTTTAGACCATTATAGGCTATTTTAAATATAATCTTTCAAATCAGTTCCTTATTAGTGTTTTAGGAAGGTTTAACATAGGTTTTAGTGTTAATCATTATTCATAAAGGAGTGCCCCTTAAATCCAAAACCAATACCTATAAATATTAAATATTAACCTTCCCCATCTCTCATTAATATCTCAAGTTACCATGCTGAGATTACACATGCCAATGAACACCTAAAATTCCTTCTCAGGTTTTCATACCTTCATTTTGTGCACTTGAGAGACCTCAAAACCACTTTTCATGTTATTTACTACAAACCATGACCTCATATTTCATGATAAATCTTGAAAAAACTTTAATTACATATATCCATGCTCTCCTTTACACATTCACCTTGAAATCTGATCCTCATGCCACATTAAGCTAGGTAGGGCTAAAGAATGGTTTAGTTGTAGACCAAGACTAAAGGACCTGCCTTCAAATACACACTTTGAGACAATTATAATTAAATACACACATTATTATCATTCTCACACAACCTTAAAAATATCTCACATGTATAATCTCACTCACCTCATCATGCCACAATTTCATACTTTCACCATGCCATGACAAGGCTCAAGCTTCCAATGTACTTGACACCTTGACATGTTCCTTCCATGTCATGACCTCAAAAAAACATCTAATTATCATAAATAATAAATCACAACACACTCATATCACTAAAACATTATCTTTCTGATGACAACATTCTTCCCCAACCTCATACAAACCTAAAACCACATGACCAAGCTTCATATGACTTGATATCTCTCTTTCATACACAACCCAAACCTAACAAGATATAAAATTAATGAAAACATAAACCTTAATTAATAATCACCTTTGAAAACATCATTCTACCAATTTAGAACACACTCTCAACCATAATACTCATTCACTGATCAATACTCTTTTTATGCCACTATCATGCTCAAGCACTTTACCGAAAAAATATTTGACATCAATGACCATTATGCCTTTACATGTTGTACCCTAAAAATATTCATGTTATGACTATACCACACTATGAATATACATTAATATATACATAACTCTTCATATCATGCCATCAATGACTTCTACAAACTTTTTTATACACTATGCTTCCTATGCAGACATTAGTTGTCTTCAAAAATATTTCATGACCTATACCTTCCATGCTCACAAAATTCATGACAATTCTCATCCATAAAACACTATCTCTTTAATGAATGACCTTAATAATGATAACTATCATGATCACACTCTTCTGTACCTTGACATATCACATAATACCATCTGTCCATAGTCACCTTTGACATCAACCCTGACATCAACCTTGACATCAAACTTGACATCAATGATAATATAATATTGACATGATACACCTTTTTGACATCAATGAAAAAAACATGCCAACAAAATCCCCCTTTATAATTTATGGCAAACACATTTATGGTAAATACATTATAATCTAAAATCACTCCAAAATGTTATTTTTTTCATCTGCTGATTCTCTCCCTTTTGACATTAGTGATAAAGAGACACATGGAACTTTCTCCCTTAAGATGTAATTGTTGGTGGTCTAGATTTCACCCTAGTTAGGTAAGGGATTGTTTAGGTACTTTACCCAAAGCTAGTCTAATATGGGATTGACCCTAGGCTATGGGTACCTATAATGGGGTCAGACCTCAAGGATTTTTAATAAGGCTAGAGCCTTTGATACATCATTTTAACTCACTTACACTACTAAAAAATACTAATGACCAAGGAAAATGGGGAGAGAGATAAATTTAATGGGAAATATAAGATAAATATGGTGATGTACCCAAAATATGGTTGATCCAATCCATTTGATTGCCTATTAAGCACTAACAAGGTAAACAAAAGATTAGATCTAGGACTCCAAGTATATATCATGCATCAATATTTCATGCAGAAGTTCACCAAATGATCAAAAGTTGAGGGAAATGATGGAGAGGTCTAATGAAAGACACTAACCATTAAAAATATCCACATGTGAGCTTTGATCAAAAGATATTTGAACACTAAACATGACCTACATAACAAGATCAACTAGTAACTAGGTGAGATTAGGACTTGATAAGGAAAAAGTTTCTACCACATATGCAAATCAAACTGACATGTACATGCTATACTAGAAAAATTAAATTATAAATCATTCTTGTATTCATCTTAAAATGTTACAAGCTCAATCTTGGTAGAGTCTAGTCATTCCAAAGAGAAGGAATAGAGATATCACCTTTTAGGCTTAAAATCCTTTATTTATAGTAGAGAAGGAGAAAAAGATAGAGAGGGAAACATCCATTAGAGAGTAGATAAAGATTCATCATGATCAATAATTTAGGTGGTAGTTAATTAAGTCTTTTCCTTTATGCATGCCTTTTCTCTAATCAGGATAAATCCTTATCAACAAGTTAACCTCTTTTTGTTCCAATAGTCCTTGAGATCCTTTCATTAGCTGAGAAATACCATTCGAAGATAAGGGGTTGTTATGCATGGTGATAAGGTATATTTGAATGAAATCAATGCTCTTAACTGCTTCTCCAACTGCCAGTTCACCACCTTGGGACCATAAGCCCACTTGACATGTTTATGAGGATCAAATACATAAATCTTAAAATTGAGAGTGTCATGCCATGAATGGTGGTTAATACCTAATTTATCAAATATGGAGACATGTTGATAGATGATACCCTTTACATTAATCGCATATCTGATCTATCTCCATATATGGATCATAGGTCCATTCTACAGGTGAAAAACCAATCTAAGATCATTGGTTTTCCTATAGTTATCATATTGGTGCAAAGCCATAGACTACATAGCCACTTATCTAGATCCAAATACATCTAAATAGATCCACTATTTCTATGCAATAATCAATAATCACCATATGCATATGTCCTTCTAATAAATGGTGAGCACAGTCATAAAATAAAACCTACACATCATAAATCTTTGAATTATAGGTCTGTATTTAGCCTTAATGGTAGTTTTCTTTACCTTTGATCACCTTGGTTGAGTTATTGTGTCTTTTTAATTGTATTTGACCAAGCTTAAATGGCAATGGGATGATATCTATAAGACCTATTTACCTTGGTTGAAAACTTGTCCTAGGCTTTGACTTTTATTGAAAGTCCTGGGCTCACCTTTATTTAATTGGCTGTTGATTTAACAATTTTGGGAATATTGATGTATTATTCTTAATTTAGTTAAGGGTTTAGACTAGGAAATAAGTAAATAAATATGAAATAATTAAGATATTGATTTGTATAATTTGATTATAATTTGAATCTTTCTAAAAATAGTAATAAGGCAGAGAAAATAAGACTTAGTTATAAATTAATTGAGATGGCTATTACAGGGTCTAAAATTCATTGTGAAGGATTAGGACACTATCAAAAATCAAGATCTAGCCTTCATTTATTGATTAGATAGGAACATCAAAATAAGACACTATGGGGTCTGACACTATAGTTTTCTTTTGCCATTATTGTCTAGGAGACTTGAGATTTAGAAGTTTTATTTGCTATGTCTATGTGAGCCTACCTATGAAGTTTCAACTATTGGATGTCTATATAACTAATTGTAGAGTTTATTTAGTCTTCAAACCCTAGAGTCCATTGTTCTTTGATAAATTTTAGTAAAGAGAGGGGGGGGGTTAGTGTGTATAAGATGCACTTAACGTGTATCCACACCCCTTGTGTTGGCACACTGCCTACATACTAATATTCTGAAGAGGGATTAAGCCATATATAGTTCTCTCACTTATTGTTCTTTGTGAAATAGTGTGTATGAAGATGTAAAATTCTAAAATGGATGTGCTTGAGGTGGTTAGGGACTAGTGTAGGGTTTTGAATAAGCTTTTAGTAGTATTGGTTGGTTATATGTAGAGAATAGGGAATATTATTGTAGTGGTTTTTATTTTATTCTTGCTTGCTTTGTAATAATTTCCAACCCTTTCCAAATAAAAATTTAATGGGATTTTATAGGGATCTACTAGTCATGGGTTGAATGTGCTCACATTAGGCTGACAAGAAGAGGGATAAGAACTAGAAGGAACTAACTATTAGAGGTAAAAAATCACTTGGACAAGAGAGCCAAAATTAGACACTAGAGTGCCCAACACTATAGTCGAAGTTGGGTACTATAGTCTTGAGCTAACAAGACCTGATGGGATATATTTGTCATTGAAAAAGTAGTTTGGTTGAGTTGGGATCAGGTTTGGAAGGTTACAGATGACTGGAAATCAATGAAAATATGCCTATGAGGGTCATGAAATCAAGCAAAAGGGACCCATGGGCTGTATGTTACAAGCCACACTCAAGTTACCAATTTTCACATTTTATATGACTACATTTGCCCCCCCTTTATTCTAGTGATGCAGTAAATCAAATACTAGGATAAAGAAAAAATAGAAATCATACCTGAACTTACCTACAAGGGTGAAGCTTATGAAGTTGTGTGATTATGGATGTGCATAGAGAGATTATGTTATGAAATGTGAATCTATAAAATAAAATAAAGATTATATCAGTTCTTACTAGATACTCTATATCTAAAATAAGAATGTACAAATCTAGATAATAGAGAAAGAAAATGGAATGAATACACATCACTAGGTAGTAAACCAATACAAATTTATTGTGATACTAAATGATACTAGGTAATATTTAGTAATGTTGGATGATGTTGTACCAATAGTAATATCATAAATGGAGTTGAGTGCTCAATTCCCTGGAAGTGGCTCAAGAATACAAAGTTTGGCCCTTTGGCTCCATCATTGTCCACTAAGTGAAGCTATGTGATTTTGCATGTGTTAATATATGTTTGGACTATGTGTTTAATCCCTCTGAGTAGGTGGCTCAAGAATATAAAGGCTAGCTAGTCCTTTGTCTCAATCATTTCCCCATGAAATGAAGCTATGAACTGATACCAGTATGAAATGTGTGTCTTATGAGATAGCTCTTGAATCCCATGAATGATATATAATCTAATAATTTGGCATGGATAGCCAAATGTATCTTGGAAACTAGGCCATTCTTGGCCACTCTAAAAAGGTAGAGATTAGGATTGTATAAAAGCCACTCCAAAACTAGGCACTAGGATTATATGAAACCCATTCTAAAATGTAGAGGTTAGGTTTGTATGAAATCCACTCTAAAATGATACCAACCACCTGTAGATGGAATAAGGCATGCAACTACTAAAAATGCTTGGGTAATATACTAAACTTAGAAAGAAAAGAAGACAAATGTGTTGTGCACATTGCCTTGAATCATTGGTGTCTGAAACATGAATTATGATATGGAAGTTATACCAACTACTATATCTAAAACTATAAGCAAGAGCCATTATGCCCAACATGATTCCCCCTATATCTTGATGTTCTTAGCAAAAGTGTACTAAAAACTACTAATTTTGAACTAGTCTGAATGTGTAAAATTATAGTTGATCTTAATTTTTTGCTATATGGAAAGGAGCACTAAAAGTGTATGCTAGAAGGTTTTTTTTTGTAGTCCAATCTTGGTGTTATTATCGAATAAATATGATTACTCTTATGAAATTATCACTATCTGCTTGGTCTAGTCTACTTGGTTTGAAGTTTGGTTTTTATTTTGGGTGTTCTAAAAACTAATTTTTCAACTGTTAGGAGATCTAATCTATGTGACAAAACCCTTGTTTATTTCCCCCTCTTCTGAGGGTAGGAATGAAGACCTTATAATGACTACCCTTAGAAGAAATAACCTTACAAGTGTGTTATGCTACAAAGATACATGATATAGTAATAATATTTGACAAGATATCTCAAGATATAGCATGGTTTATAATGAGAGATTGTTAGATCAATAGGGGTATGTCTAGATAGATATAACAATGTAATATAATGTGTAATGTAATAAATTATAATTGGAAGTCTAGTTAGTCTTTAGTTTTTATGGAGGGATGGATCATGATGTCCATCATGGCATCTAAGAAATCAAGATAATGCATGATGTTGATTATGACATTGTAAACAATTGAAAATAAATCAAGAAACAAACATACAAGGTAATAAGAAAGAAACATACAAGAGTGGCCAAATGGTCATGTAAACAAGGGACATGGGCACATGTCACTCAAAATAGAAATTAGGCATACAAATCATGTTCAAATGCCACATACACATATAATTGAAATAAGGAAGGTTGGCATAAAATCCATAATCACATAAAATAGTATAAGCAAAAGATATTGGCAAATATCCTAAGGCACACATAATACATAGAAGCAAAGGACATTGGCACATGTCCTAAGACACAAACAGGAAACAAAATAGGAACTAAGAAATGCAATCATATCTAGCTATTCAAAGCAAGAAAGGAAAGCATGTAAATACTGTAAATACAATAGCATCTAACTAATCAAAGTAATAAGTTAAAGTATGCAAGACATGGAATACAAGACTAGGTATATGCTAATAAATACATGAGTGTTATATGATAGTGAGTGTTGATAGAGTAATTTGTGTAATCTAGTAAATAACATACATCAACATGATAACTAGAGTGTGTGGTATAGGAATGATATAACTTGGATGGTGTAGTCATGTAGAAGATTCCCCTAGTGGGTATATATATTGATGTGTATCACAAATGTAGAATTAGGATGCTCCCTCAATGGGTTGAGTGAAGTTTTCAAGGATCTTGATGTCACTACACACACTCAAAAGAAGATCAAGTGAGTCATGGTAATATAGATAAATCAACAAACAATAACATAGAATAGCAAATTTAAGTCTAGCATATAGTAGAAATGTAAAGCCTATATAATGCATACAATTGAAATGTTTTTGAATTATTTGAATGTTTTTGGATTTTGAGTTAAGCTATGTAAAATAAATCATTAGGATAATATGTACAAGAAATGCTGAGAAACTATGTACAAGTAAGCAAAAAGAAACTATGTATAAGAAATAATGAGAAACTATGTATAAGTAATAAAAAATAAACTATGTATAAATAATTTAAAATAAGAAATATATACACAATGATGTAAAATACTAGGATGAAGAGGGTAAAGGTTCCAAGGATGGAACTTGTTGGGGATGAAAATATAGGAAGGGATCACTAACATCATCAAATGATTCAAGATCATCATCATAAGTATCACCATATGCCATAGATTTTTTATGCATGGTGGTTATCTCCTTAGGTGTTAGTAAGATATATGCTCTATGTATAGTTAGATATTTTTCACTCATAATAGTGTCATCCTATTGATGGTTAACTAAAGGTTTTTCTAATGGGGAAGATGTTGAGTCCCCTCTGGGATGTTTAACTCTGATAGTAGATGGCTTCAGTGGAATTTGAAAAGATGGTGCTAGTGGTGGTGTAATATGAATAATACATTGAACCTATAGTTTATCCAATCTTTGATGCAAAGCTATACATTAGTTTGTATCATGGCCTATAATCAAAAAAGATAAAATGGGAGACCATATTGATATGATAATATACTAATATATCTATGTTGTACTATAGGTATTGTGATTAATCCATGATTAAGTAAAATATATAGCATAATCTATGGTTGATGTTGTGTACTATCTACTTGAATCTAAATGACTAGCTCTATATCCATAAAGGTAACTATGTAAAATATGTGTGCCAAGTGATCTGTCTATGGTCATGAATGTGAAGTATATCCTAAGAGTGTAGTGTGAGATGATAAGAGTGATGTAGGATGTATAATGAGAGCTCTAGAGTCATCTCATTGCTCTCTTGGGCCAACTAGTGTAGAGCTCAATCCACACAAATAGTCATTTATGAGTCTGGGTGTCGTATCATCATCTAAAATGGATTGGGAATCTATATCAACATCATGTACATATGGTAACTCAAAATTTACCACAAGTGGTAGCTATGATATAGGAGTCTCATCAACTATATTAATAGAAGATAGTAGTGTTGTGATAGTATCTATAATTGATGGAGTAACTATATCTATCGAATCAACTACTACTACTAGAGATACTATTGATGAATGTATAATTGTAACTAGTGTAAGAACTATGACCAATGGAGTAGCTATATAATTGTTGAAGTTGTAATAACTGGCTAAATATCTAGAGTTGAGGACACAACTGTAAGTGGAAGAGTTCAAGGTGTGATAGTCTCTCCTACCTCATATGTATGTATCTTATCAAGAGAAATGCAATGAGGTGGTGACTCAACTATGATATGAGGTGTCCCATCTAGTGAAATAGTTGAAGATGACTCTGTAATTTGATAATTCATTATCTAAATAGATGGTTATCTATTGGGCATGTCTATAGATATCCTTCGTGGAGAAACTTAACACATCAATGAAGAGTAGAAGAAAATACCCCCATGGTGTGTATTCAAGGTCATCCAAGTAAAATATTATAATGAAGAGGACCTAACATGACCTAGAACTATGTAGAGAGGGTTTTTGGCCCTACCATTATATCTAAGACAATGGTGGCCAATGTCTATCATGGTATATCATCAAACCCTCTAATATTCTTATATGATTTTTTCATGGATTCCATATATATGCGTATGGTCTGTGAGAATATAATATTACATATATTAAGTCTGGAACCACTACCAACTAAAAATCTCTTCACTGCACTGGTTTTGACTTGAACTTGTAAGAACAATGGTAAATTTTGATCAATAATTATCTAAGATGGGATGTCCTCACAGTCAAAAGAAATAACATCTTCTATAGTTTTTAATGTGTTGACCACTAATGAAAAATAAGAAGGCTCTAAATTAATGGGCATAAAAGTCTTAGTGAGTGCTTGATAAAGAATGTCTTTGAACACATTGGCTTTCTAAAGTAGTTATAACAAGGAAATCTTAGTTGGTGTGTTTCTTAATTGATCAAAAATATCATATGCCTTGTGTGGATCTACCCGTGCAATTAGGTTGGGACTGGGATGAGAAGGAATACGAGGATGGTGGGGCTCCTAACTAGGTGGGGGAGGTATGGTAGCACATTGAGTAATATATCTAACTACATTATCTACTATCCATATAAGACTAATAATATCTATGGGAGGAGAGTGAAGATAATAGATAGGTCAAGGTTGTGGAGGGCTAAAGGGTGTCAACTAGGATCTTTGGTAATGGGTAGTGACTTAGGGAAGAGTAAAATAGACCATGAAACATAACTCGACATGGGATAGAGGCTCCAAGGGAGGTGAGGCAAGAGGTATATTAAAATGTTTAATAATAACTCTCTTAACATAATCCCAAATTATGAAAAGTAAGCATGAAATTCAAATAATGAAGCTTTGTATTAACATATGGTAGACTTCATCATTCATGTACATGATAGGACCAAGTATGGTCTCCTTATTATTTGCTATAAATATAAGAAATAATTGAAAATAAGTGAGATCCATTTTTAAAATCTGATTTAGATGTAAGGTGATACCTCAAGGAGAAAATAGGAGCTAGTACATGCAACTAAGGTTTTGAATGCAATTATTTTAAAATAAATAAGGAATTTTAAAATTTGATGCAAATTTTTTATTTAAATAGGTAAGTAAAAAATTAAAAAAATATAGGAAAAACACTAGGACCTTGTATAGGCAACTAGGGTTTGAAAGAAAATTATTTTAAAATTACTATGAAATTTTAAAATCTAATGCTAAATTTTGATTTTATTATGTAGGTAAAAAATTAGAAAAATATAGGAAAAATGCTTGGAAAATACTGGGACCTAGTATGGACAACTAGGGTTTGAAATAAAATTATTAGAAAATTACTTAGAAAATTTTAAAACTTAATGTTGATTTTTTATTTTATTATGTAGGTATGAAATTAAAAAAAAAAAAGTGCAAGAAATTTACCCTTGGGTTTATAGAGTTTTTATGTGCAAACGAAGTGAGTTGGGTTCACCAAATGATTTAAATTTTTTGGGAATATTGGTGTATTATTCCAAATTTAGTTTAAGGTCTAGAATAGGAAATTAATAAATAAATATGCAATAATTAAGCTACTAATTTATATAATTTGATTGTAATTTGAAACTTTTTAAAAATAGTAATAAGGGAGAGAAAATAAGACTTAGCTAGAAATTAACTGAGATGGTTGTTGTAGGGTTTGAAATTCACTGTGCAAGATGAGGACAATATCATAAATCAAGATTTGGCCTTGATTTATTGATTGGATAGGAGCACAAAAATAGGACACCCTGGGGTTTGGTGATATAGTCCTATTCTACTATTGTTGTCTAGGAGACTTGAGCTTTCTAGGTTTTATTCACTATATCTATGTGAGGCTGCCTATAAAGTTTTGACTGTTGCATATTTATTGAACTCCCTATAGAGTTGATTTAGTCTTAAAAACCTAGAATCCATTATGCTTTAATAAACTTTAGGAAAGAGGGGGTTAGTGTGTGTAAGATGCACTAAACATGTTTCCACATCCCTTGTGTAGGCACATTGCCTACATACCAATACTCTAAAGAGGGATCAATCCATATGTAGTTCTCCCACTTGATGTGATTGGTACAATAGTGTGTATGAAGGCACAAAATTCTAAACTAGATGTGCTTGAGGGTTTTAGGGACTGGTGTAAGGATTTGAATAAAGTTGTAGTAGTATTGGTTGGCTATATGCAGAGAATAGGGAAGATTGCCTAAGTCATTTTGCTTGTATTCTTGCTTGCTTTGTAATAATTTCCAATCCTTTCAAAATGAAATTTGAATGGTATTTTATAAGATTATATTGGTCATGGGTTGAATGTGCTCACATTAGGCTAAAACTAAGAGGGATAAGAACTAGAAAAAATTGATTATTGGAGGTAAAAATGCACTTGGACAGGAGCACCAAAAGTGGACACTAGAGGACCAAGAACTATAGTTTATGTTGGGTGTTATAGTCCTAATCTAACAGGACCTAGGGGATAGATTCATCATAAAAAGAGCAGATTGGCTAAGTTAGGATCAGGTCTAGAAGGTTATGGATGATTGGAAATAAGCGAAAAGATGCCTATGAGGGTCATGAAAGTAATCAAGAGGGACATATGGGTTGGGTGTCACAATCCACACTCAAGTTTCCAATTTTCACATTTGATATGACTACAACTATCAAATATGACTCAGATCATTGGCTCATTATCCTTTGATTGCACTATCCAATATCTATGGTATGACTTAAAATGATCCCTCAGATCTATCCTTGAATTTTTATCTCTACGTAAGTTGGTGCCACTTGTCAGCCTTGCATTTGTACTTAGGATTTACTATCAATGTTTGTGTTTTACGTGCTTATTCCACATGGTAGCCTATTGAACTCCTTGGCCTTTTTAATTATCTAACACTGTCATTCTTCCTTGGTATGAATGAGTGCTAACTATTGGATATACTTGCATTTGAAAACAAATGGCTATTTACCATGGTCTAAATTTGACATTTATATGACCATTATTTGGCATTCATGAGATTATCATTGATGTCTATGTGACTGTTAATTTTAAGATACTGATAGTTTTCTTTCCATAAGTTAATGTCAAGATCTACATGAATCTCTCCAAATTTTTGACAAAATTTGAAGGCTTAGATCTAGAAGTGAAAAGGTCATGGTGGCACCAAATTTATAGATGTTCTTGATACTAAAAGGATTGTGCCCACTTGATCTATTGGTTTTAGAATATTTCTAAGTGTGTTTAAAATGTGTTAAAATGAGCTGACTTATGTGTTTTTCATGACATATATACACCTATTATTTATCATTTTAACCTAAATATCTATCCATAAACACTTGAATTTAACACTCACATGAACATCTTACTCTGCTGGTCCAATTTTGGAACTGCATAACTTGAGCTGGTGATTTTGTCCAGACATGAAAATTTTAGGATATGATCTTAGGAAAAAATAGCTCTATGGTGCTATAAGACGTTGTCTCAAAAGGCTCTTGGAGGTGCATTTATAAATTTCACAAACACATTGGTCCATTCATTTTTATGTGACATCTTGGTGATGGTCTGGTCCTTAAACTTGCATAGTTCATCTTTTGATCAATCTTCCAAGGTTATGATGGATTATTTAATATTTATGAAACTTGGACCATGATCCTAAATGTTCATACACCATGAAACTTGCTTAGATCCTCTTATGTGTAACTCTAGACCTATTTCAAACCTTTGGTCCATGCTTTCATCAATCTATGTAGAAGATTTATTGTTAGCCAAATTTGGCCAACATATTGGGAGATTCACAGGGGTTACATGCCTATATATGTAAAATAAATCAAACCATGTTGCCTTGTATATTATATTAGGAATGGAATCTCTACTTGCATTTGGCACTAGATACTAATCTTGCTCTAAACTCTTTTGAAATAAATAAAGGACCAAGAAAATAATAAAACTAGATAGAGTTCATAAGGCACTTATTGAAGGGAAACTAATCTAGAATAGAACAAGGATAATAAAAAATGTGATAGAAACTACACTTGGAGGAATTTAGTCAAACTAGTATAATTATGTATAGCTTAAAACTATATATACCTTTCCTTCTAGAACAAAAAGAAATCTTGAAAAATCCCCTACATCATGGGATGAGGGATTGAATGAGGCATGTAGATTTTTGACCTTTAGCCTTGATGTTTGATTATATAAACCTCTTTAGAATGATGTTCAATGAGAACCAAACAACTCCAAATAGATCAACTATGTGTATCCTATTTCACTAAAATTTGTCTATTTTAAGTCTAAAGGAAAACAAAAAGAAGGATAGGGATAAGTGATTACAATGAACCCAAATTTGGTTTGTGAACTATATCAAGACATTATAATAATAAATAACTGAAAGAGAGGTAGAGAGAGTGAAAGAGAGATAAGATTACCATTATTAACAACATGTATGCAAAAGAGAGTGACAAGGTGTAAGTGAGGTACTTTATTTGTATTTTATAATTTGTCTGGGTAGGTTTTGAAGAGGCTAGGGAATCCACAGTCATCGAAATTGATAGGGGAGGGATTGATATCAGTTATACTATCGAGGTTAGTAGTGAGGTTACCAATGTCGATAAGGTTACCAAGGTCAGTAGGAGTAATAATTGTCTAGGAGCTTGTAGAAGTCTTTTCTAGGTTTGGGAAATGGTTTGGATTAGGTCTGAGAGGTTGGGAGAGTTATGAGAGAGATATTATGGTTTGGGTAGATTTTTTCAAAGGTTTGGTGTGTTAGGTTAAGGGGAAACAACTGAGGAAGGTTTATAACTCCCTTATAAGGGTTCAGTCAGAAGTGTGTAAAATGATGTAAAGTAGATATAAATTAATAATAGAATAGATGTTTAAATGACCTACAATATAAGTGATGTACTTAGATGTGGTGGCCACTAAATGATAAGTGCTAGGTTGATGGTCCCTATCAGGGAGTCTAAGCCTAAATGCCTAAACAGAGAGAATAAATGGGTGTTGGTGGTCCTCAAGAGCTCAGTTGTTGATTGTGATTAACTTATGCAAGATGATTGTAAGCTAGGATGTCAAAAAAATATAATGTTGAGAGCTTGAATGAGAGTAATAATTAGTTTTATTAATTTTTGTTGACCTAAACTTTAGGTTAGAGCTTGGCTTATATTGCCAACATCAACAATCCTGTCGATGTCAGCCATGGGTTAACTGATGTTGGTGGCCCTAAGATAGGTGAACCTTATTATGTTTGGCCTATTTTCTATTATTGTTCATGCCAAGTGTGACACACATTATAAAATTGTAAAATAAGAGGTTAGGAAGGAGGTAGTTGATTAGGAATTTAGTTTGGAAGTGGGAATAAGTCTTGGGTAGTTAAGATGAGGGTACCAGGTTTTGAGGTGACTCATTAGGTGAGAATTACTCATAGGGTGAGGTAGCCAGGTAAGGTTGAAACAAGGGTTTTTTATTAACTTAACTAAGTAATTTAAATTAATTAAATGTGTGATGGGTAAAATTATGGGTTAGGGAGATTAATTTTAATTATTGAAATGGTCTTAAGGGGGGTTTTGACACAAGGTGTTACACACGTGTGTGTGATGTAATTTGGTGTCTACATTTACCCCTTTTTATCTTGTAATTTGTACTAACATGTTGTAAGATAGAAATAGGAGTTAGATGCTCCAAGTATTGGATGAAGTATCCCCCATCACAACATGAATCAATAAAGGAAAAACCAAAATTGGGTACCAGTTTGAAAAAAAGGTAATTGGGTGAATGGTGGATAATTGAGTGTCACTTTATATGCATATACTATAATGAGGTATAGTTGAAAAAGTCAAGAACATGAAAGGTTAAGGAGCACTCAGATAGAAGTAACTAAAGCACAACATATAAGTGATAGTTGATAGGTCAAAATAATCAAAGTTGTAGCTCTAATGGTCAATGTGTCCTAGGTATTTGAGGTAGGAAGTTCCCTTATTAAACACAAAAGGGTTGAAGGTGATAGGACAATCTTGGTGACCATCCAAAACACCTAATATACATGGGTGTACACAATAGCCATCTATAGCGAAAGAGCATAAGTGGTCAAGACAAGTAATGCAAGGTTGGTATAAAATGGTCAATGAACAAGGAAATATTCATGATCTCCAAGCAAAGTCATATTTGGTGAATATTTAAGTGATATTCAATGTCATTTTATCATGGTTGTGGGAGATATATGTGATCTCTAGTTGTCTTAGTGTATGGGTAAAGTTTGAAAAGTTGGGCGTGCTTGGTTGGGATTTTTTTTTATAGGAATGGTGTTAAAATTGATTACATTTGCTGATATCGATAATAAAAATTACTGACATTGGTAAACTTAGGGAAACATTGTCGATGTCCATAGGCATAAGCAATAATAGTGGTAGATTAGGTCAAGAATGCTGATGTTGGTGGCTGACTGAAGCTAATAAAAGGGGGTTTGGCAGCCATCTAAACTCATTTACAACTTTGTTATTGGAGAGAATAAATAGAACTTGAGAGTGATTTGAGATGGCAACTCAAGGAGGGGACCTAATGGGAGGTGCACAACCATAGGAGCTAGTTGTGCTAGCTAGTATTAGATGGAGAGATGAGGTAAGAGTCTCTACTAGTTGGTTAGAAGTTTGATGTTGGTATTTATAATTTTTATGTTAATTAAGAGGTGGAGGTGTAGAAAACATTAGTGGAGGGGTAGAAAATAGGGTAAGGTAGTTGTAGGATAAGTTAGGGGGTTTTGTGGGTAGGTTTTTAGGTGAAATGGGTAAGTTTGGGATTGGGTCAATCAGCCCTAAGGCTGAACTAGTCACCAATGTTGACAAGGTCCACTGACATTGGCTGACATGGCACTGAGGTTAGCAGTTACCTATTGATGTCAACCAATACTTAGGCTGATAAAACATTGACATTAGCATTAATGTTAACATTAGTGACTGTAGAAAAGTATAAAAATAGGAGAAAACATGAGTTTTGGATCTCTAGTAGAAGTAGTCAACTAGCCTAATGGCTAAGCTAGCCTCAAAAGACCCCATGTCATCTGAGTGTTACCTACATAGACCAATTTAGGGCCTAAATCCAATGTAGTTCTCTTAGAACCTAGGAAAAAGATATAAAAAGGTGTGTTTACGTAAAAAGGTAAGTTAAGATAGGTTGAGAGGTCTAGTGCTTAAAAGATAGGTCATAGTGTCAAGAGTCAAAAATATAGGCTGTGAATCCTAGAGTTGTAATAGGTAGGTAGGCCTAGGGTAGAGATAGAGAGAGGTAGTGAAGCCTAGGGTAGAGAGAGAGAGAGGTAATGAAGCCTAGGGTAGAGAGAGAGAGAGACAATGAATCCTAGGGTAGAGAGAGAGGTAGTGAAGCCTAGGGTGGTTAGTGAGGTGGGTATATGGCTGAGTTAACCTTAAAAGACCCCATGTCAACTGAGTGCTACCTACATAGCCTAGTTTAGGGATTAAAAAAAATGTAGTTATCTTAGAGAGAAGGGTAAAAGGTAGTGATAGAGTATATTAAAAGGTATGTGACTTAATTTGTGTGTGTATGGATGCAGGTGAGGATGGAGCTGACATTATGAGATCATTAACAAAGGATATTAACATGAATGAGGAGGGATGCCACTCTAGATGAGTGGGAGAATATGGAAATTATGGGGTTAGGAGGAGTATGATGGTACTATCAATTTGTGTGAGATGTGTCTCTAACGATATCATTGATTGAGAGGTGGGATCATACCACCAACACCTTCCATCTACTGATCAGAGAGTTGACAGTGATGTAGGAGGATGTGTGTAGGATTTCATAGTTACCACTCTAGGGTGAGGAGATTTTTGCATGGTTGAGATAAGACCATGATATACAGATGGTCACTTTATATGGAGATCATGTCAATGAGGTGACTTACCACTCTACAAGTTTTGCATATGAGCCACTTTATATGGCTGATGAGGAGCAATATTGTCTGAGCTTCCTGATGATGATTGGGATCATGGTGTATGTATTACCAAATGAAAATGGTTATATATTCCTAATTTCATTGATAGGTATGCTTGCATAGATGGTTTAATAATATACTATTTTTGCTTGGGGTCAAGTATATTTGGCATAGTTATATAGAGAGATATGGGGTTTGAGGCTATGATGGTGATATAATTTATGTGTCAACCATCTACTACACTATTGGGCATGTGAGCACATCATGGTGACACAACCATTGGGGTTACCTACCAATATAGTGACTAAATTCAAGGTTGGTTTTAAACGGTGGAGAAAGGGCATGGCATAGACCCAAGTGGATGGCATGGTGTAAGACATTGCCTATTATATGTGCATGATTGAGGGATTGATCCTTGTATATTTTTTTGGAGACCATATTTAACATACCTAATTTTTAGAGGGTAGGCACAATAACTTGTTGGGTTATAGAGCTCATTATGGGTCAGGGGGAGATGAGCTAGTGAGTTGGATATGATACCTATGGCACATGTCATAATGTAGTTTGTTCTAGTGCAAGATATTCTACCTACCTTCCCTTGATATAGGGGGATGACATAGAGTCACCCCTACCATTTCCCTTGGAGATAGATGGGCTAGATTTTGAGAAGCTGCTAGTAGGGCTAGGTGTTAGAGACCTAGGGTGTATAGTGGCCTATACAGCTTGGTGGGTAGGGTTATATCTGATGATGTAGGTTAAGAGGCCACCACTAGATTTATAAGGGTTGGTTAGAGAGAGGGATGTCATAGTACAGGCTCAAGATATAATAGTGCAAGTCATAGATGCAGTAGTGTAGGTGAGAGAGATAGCCTAAGCACAAGTTTTAGCCTTACAAGGGTAGGTGGTGACATTGTAGGGTCAGATTGGGACTTTATAGGGTCAATTTATAGCACTAAAAGGCTAGGTTATTGTTTTATAGGGTCAAGTGACTATAGTGATAGTAGAGAGAGATAGTATGAGAGTAACAGTCCAGGCTACTCCTCTTCCATCACCATAGGGACCAGTACAAGATGGACCATCATTAGGTTCTATAGATCCTCCATAGATTGTATCTATGGAAAGATATTTGACTACCCTAAATGAGATTGCCTACTATGAGAGGGTGATTAGAGAGTTCCCATAGATATAGAGATATTTAGAGTTTAGAGATAAAGAGAGGTTGATGTCACATGTGATAGCTTCTAGCTCATGAAGATGTAGATAGGTGGAGAGTGGTGATGACACTGCTTCCTCACAACCATGTGGAGAGTCTTGAGGACCTTGAGTGTTAGAGTTTGCTAGTTTTGATTATATATGTTACATGTATATCAACCTATGAGACAAAGAATAGAGATATAAATTTTTAGAGAGAGATATGATGTTATGATGATATAGATGATGATTATGCACTTTGATCACATATTATATATATGAGATATTCATTTATTACCATGTGTTCATTTGAGATGTGGTTCTTGTGATTATGATGATGATGTGGATGATGATTAGTTTATGCTATGTTAATTTTGATGTTAGTGATGATCATGTTAGTTGAGTTAGAATAGCCTTTCCCATATATGTGATGGTATATGCATAGTTGGTTGGCTAGTTTCATCTTAGCATTTTTCCATATTTATGATGGTGTATGTTTAAAATGAATATATTGGTTATGTTAGTTTATTTTAACATTTTTCCATATTTTTTATGGTGTATGCGTAAAATAAATTAAATAGGCTTTGTTAGTGTTGGTATGACATTGTTTCTTCATCTCAAATAGAGATATCAACATGTGATGTGGATGCAAAAATAAAGAGGCAAAATGCTCATGTATTGGCAAAGACCATAATTTAGAACATAAATAGGCTCAAGAAAATGAGTCTCTTTCATGCCTTATATATTTGAACCATTGTGTTTGTTATAGAAGCATATTGTTTACCTTATATTAAGTGAGCTGCACAGTCCCTTGAAAGAGTATGAGGAAAAAAGGATAAAAGGAGGAAAAATGTTTAGGTAGAATAACCTACCAAGTAGAGATGATATTTCCCTTTTATGGATGATGTGAGAGATAATATAGGAAAGTCCATGACTTAAAGCTTTTTTTTGTGTAAGATGATCAATGCGGGAAGCCTACAATGGGATTTTGTATGGGTTAAAGTAGTATAAAGTTATGAGGAGCCATTTTCATTTGTTTTTCCCTTTGAGAACAAAGCTTGGCTTAGCCATCCTTCAAGGGAGTGGTCTAAGCATTTATTTTAAAATTTTAAATACATGTCCTTTAAGGGAGAAGTATATTGATAGTAGTAAAGGGAAGTTATGTAGCTATCATTCACGGGAGTAATCTAAGTTGAAAAAATGACTTGAGATTTTATAAATTTTTAAAATATCCCAATTTTTTATGCTTTTAGTCATGGACAAGACTATAAAGGCTTAGAAGTTTTCCACTGTGAGAACAAAACTATACCACTATGTAAGTTAACTAAGTGTATAGGAATAAGGGTGATGAGGAAGGAAAATGAATGTTATAGGGATGCTCAAGGGATGAGCTCAATTTAAACATGAGCTAAAGTGATTCTTGTTTAACAAAAGAATGGTCATACGTGTAAGGCATTTAAAAATTTCTAGCCTTCCCTCAAGAGAAGACAAACAATAAGTTCCTGAGCCATATTTGTGATTTATGATATAAGGTCCAAGCCAATTAGGAGTAAAATTACCCCATTTTCTTTTCTCCATGTTCATCACATGTTGATTTTCTTTTAAAATGAGATCTCCTATATGGAAATCTCAAATTTTGAGGTTTTTCTTATAAGCGAGTTTGATATGCTCTTGATATATTTGGAGGTGGTTGAGTGATATGAGATGACACTCATCAAGCAATTCAAGTTGGGATAAATTTTATTGGCAAAATTCTTCATTAGTAAGTATGTCATGTAGAGAAATATGAAGAGAAGGAATCTAGACTTCAAGAGGCAAAACAACCTCCATTCCATATATGAATGAAAAATGTGTAGCACCCATAGGGTTTTGAATTCTGGTGAGATAAGCCCATAAAGTAAAAGTAATGTGTTTGTGATAATCCTTTCCCTTATCATTGACTACCTTCATGATAATTTTGGTTAATGTTTTTTTAGAAGATTCTGCCTATCCATTAGCTTATAAATAGTATGGTGAGAAGAAACTTAATTTGATTCCAAATGTATCACAAAGACTTTGAACAATTTTGTTTTAGAAATACTTACCATTATCTATTATAATATTATGAGGGACACCAAAATGACAGATGATGTGATGGTTATTGAAGTCAATAATTTTATCAACTTTAGTGGAGATGAAAAGGATGGCCTCAACCCACTTGGTGAAGTATTCAATGGCAGTAATGATAGAATGATGATAGAGGGATGAATGAGGTTTAATCTTTTCGATTAGATATAATCCCTATTGGGAGAAGGGCCAAAATTATTTGGTGACTTGTAATTCATGACTAGTAATATGAAGGAGGTTAGCATGTTATTGACACTTGACTCAATGCCAAATTTTATCAGTACAGTCTTGATGAAGTGTGGGACAATAATAGCCAAGTTGAAGGATACGTTTGGCAAGTACATGACCATTGAAATGCCCACCACAAATCCAATCATGGACTTCCTTCATAGAAAAGGGAATCTCAATATTATTTAGGCATTTAAGGAGAAGACTATAAAACCTTTGCCTATAGAGAAGTCCCCTTAGTATAGTGTAATGAGTGGCATGTTTTATAAAGGCCCATTTCCCATTATTGGAGAGATCAGGAGGGGTAATAGAGAAGGAAAGATAATCTGTGAGTTGTTTATACCATTAGTCTTATGGGTTGGTTGTTACATTTCTAACAAAGAGGATGTTAGTTGAGACATAGGAGGGTAATGTTAAGTGATGCATGGTGACATAGATTATTGAAGAGGAGGATGAAGAGGGTATGTGTGAAGAAAGTGCAGCCATGGTGTTAGTAAACTTGTTTGTAGATCTAGGAATAGTTTACAATAGATAAGAGTTAGATGATCCCAATAACATATCTACATGATGTTTATACCACTACAAAATTTTGTTTTTGCATAGGTAGGAACCATTAACTTGGTTAACCACTAGCTAAGAATCACTAAAAATGGTTATGGATTTGATACTCAAGAAGAGATCTATTTGAAGTCTTAGAATCAAAGCCTCATATTCAGCCATATTATTAGTGCATTCAAAATCTAGTTTAAATGATAAAGGCATAGGCTAACTATCTAGAGGAATACGAATGACCCCCACACCCACACCATGTTGGCATTTAGATCCATCAAAGAGAATCATCATTTGATAGGAGATGTCATTGGTGGAGAGTGTTGTAATAGATTCATTAAAGAATTCAAGGTTTGAAGGTTGATTGTTAAGTAAAGGGGTAACAACTAACTTGTCAGTAATTATTTGCCCTTTAATAGAATTTTGTTGAATGAACTCTAAGTCAAATTTAGCAAGAAGAATGAACCACTGAGATACATGTTGGTTATGATATAGTTTGGAATGCATGTATTTGAGTGGATTAGTTTGGGTGACCACATAGGTTTTGTGATTTAGGACATAATGGTGAAGCTTAGAGGTAGAAAATACCAATGCAAGGCAAAGTTTTTTAGTGTGGGTATATC
The DNA here is from genome assembly GCA_037957365.1 of Torreya grandis. NCBI lineage: Eukaryota > Viridiplantae > Streptophyta > Pinopsida > Cupressales > Taxaceae > Torreya > Torreya grandis. Next base: position 1,264,351 of record JARHVA010005101.1, on the reverse strand, counting down.
GAGTCTCATAAATAATAAGTGTGTATATTATGTAATAAAACACCTACTCTCAATGTTGGTCATCTTGATGTGTAATAATAACACTTAGAGAATGGTCTATTTCAGAGATGTATAGGTAAAAAGGCTGATTTTCCTTGGGTGGAATAAGAACTAGTGGGGAAAGATGGTATTGTTTAAGTGCATCAAAATCTTCCTAGCAATCTGTATTTCATTGGAAGGAGACATCCTCTTTGAGGAGATGGTGAAAAGGTTGGCAATGATCTGATAACAAGGAAATGAAGTGATGAGTTGATTAAACTTTTCCCTATAGGTTGTGAAGTTATTTGATATTAGTATGTGGAGGCATCTCTAGGATTACTCTAACCTTAGTAGGATCAACCTTGATACCATGAAGATAAATGATAAAACCTAAGAGTGTACCAAAAAGAACACTAAAGATACATTTCTTTGGCTTTAGTCAAATGTTATATTAGAGGAGACAAGAAAATATAATTTTAAGAATTATCAAGTGATCCTAACAAAGTTTAGACTTGTCAAGTAAGTCATCCACATAATATTCCATAATTTTGTGTAGGAGATCATGGAAAATGTAGGTCATGACACATTGGTAGGTTACACCAACATTATTTAGGCCAAAGGGCATGACACAATAATAAAAATTCCACCATGGGGTAATAAAGGTTGTCTTGTGTTGATCCTTAGGAGCAATTAGGATTTTATTATATCCAAAAAATCCATCCATAAGTGATAGCATGCCATGGCTAGATGTTAGAGCAACAAGTTGGTCAATACTTGGCAATAGGAAATCATATTTTGGATAGATGAGATTTAAATCATGATAGTCAGTGAAAATTTAGATTCCCCCGATCACTTTTGTGATAAGAAATTTTTTAGAAATCCATTATGGGTAGTCGATGGGTTGGATAAAGTTAAAAAAAAATAAGGCATTAGAGTTCTTATTTGACAAGGAGAGCAATATGAGGATGAATCTTGTGAATCTTTTGATTAACATATTTAGCATCTTGATTGGTGACAATGTTATAGGAGGGGTCAATGCTAGGCATGTCATTGTAAGACCAATCAAAGGCTTTGTTATGGTCATTAAGAAATGTAGCATAATTATCTTTCTTAGAGGAATCTAAATATTGGCCAATCTTGAGGATGCAAGGGTTATCATGAGAGGGTAGGTTGATGTCAATGGCTGATTCATTTAACATAACTTACATTTTAGATGGGATCAATCATTAGATATAGGAATCATCCGTACCCATGTAGGTGAGAATTACATCATCATCTTGACATTGGATAGAGTTAATAATGGGAGAGTCTTCATCAATTATTTTAGGATAAATGAGAGGAAGGGACCTTGTTTCCTTATCCTGATGATAGGTGAGAGACCTCAAATGGATGGAATTTATTGAAAAAAATTAGGAGGTATAGATACCTCTAATTTGGTAGGTGATGGTGGAGAAAAAGGTGGAGAAGGAGATATTGGTTCTTCAATAATTGGTTCATGGGAGGTTTTAGTGAGTTTATTTGGTTCATCATATCCCACCCCATGCCTCTTTTTGGCATTATCAATGGTTTTGATAGTATGATATTCAATAGGGATATGGATACCTTAATCATAACAACCCAAACCAAATCCTTTCCAGGAACACCTATAGAGATAGGTGTGAGAAAATATAGGGTTACTCAAGAAAGAGAAGTCATAGGTAAATGGTTGTGATGAAGAAGATGGATTATTAATAGTGGGATCTTGATCAATTCCCCCATATGTGAAATTGGTTCAAAGGTTAAGGGGCCCATAAATGATGACCATCCTAATATAGGGATCATAATTTGGGTGCATGTGAAGCCTTATATACTCTTTTGGAGTATATAACATGTCGATCATCAACAAATGATATTTGTCAAGTGATAAACATTGAAAAGTCTCTTCTATGGGATCTTTGTCAGGAATTTATGTTGTTAGTATCTACGTAACTGTAGGAGTGGAGCTTATGGAAGATTCAAAAGCATCATGTGAGGAAGATGATGTTTTAAATGGTATTAAAACATCATTGGGACTATAGGTCATGTTACATGTTTTAAATGAAGGTGGATCAGTAGGTATAACATGCACTTGTCCATCATGTTCAAACTTGACACAATGGTGCCAAGTTGAGGGTACACATGCCATAGAATGTATCTAAAGTCATCTAAGAAATAATTTATATTGGAATTATCCTTCCAAAACATATAATATCTTGGTAATTATGTGGGGACCTACATAAATATGTAAGATAATAGTGCCCACTATAGTAGCTATAGTATCGTTAAAGGAATGAAGTACTGCATCAGTTTGAGACATGAAATTGTAAAGAAGGGATAGATATTTATAGGAATTGGTGGAAATAATATTAATACTAGCTCCCACATCGATCATAACTATTTTGATAAAATTTTGATCAATATATGTGGTAATAAAAAGGGTAGAATCCTAATCTTTAGGGTGTTGAAGTGGAATTTTTGAATCACTAAAACAAATTAGGGAGATGGAAATAAGGGATCCAACCAATGTTGTAAGAGGTTGGGGATCATATGATTTTACCTTAATCCCTTAAAAAACACTAATAAAAGATTGATATTATTGGGATGAGTTTTGGATTAATTCATACAAAGACATTTTCATAGGAGTTTGGTGAAGCTATTTCACCATTGAGCTTTGAATATCATCCAAAGATATTATTTTAGGAACACCTAAGATGGAAATCTTAGGATTATGAGGAGTGTCTTTGGAAAAAAGACGATCCCAAGGATTAGTGACCTTTTATTTAGCTTTATCCTTTTGGTTTTATGATCGTGTGGCCATATTAACTATGTTAATTTGAAAAGTTGGTGAAGGAGGTGGTAAAGGGGTTATGACAACATCTTTAGGTTTGAATTTAGGTGGAATAGTAGGAGATACTATGGATGCCAAAGGTGGAAGAATAGGAGGTTTAATGGCAATGTCATTGAAGAAAGTGTCAACATCGAACTATTTTTGAATAACCACTATGAGGGATTTACAACTCTCAGTATTGTGTTTAGGTGAATTTTGATATAAACCCACTTGTGTATCATCAAACCAAGATGGATTCACTCCAAAAGGACTATAAGTCTTAATGGGAGGAATATTTATTATGGAAGATTGCAATAACTAATGTAAGAAAACACTTTGAGAGCCTGCAAGTGGACTTGTACTTATTGTGGACACCTTCTTTTGTTTCAATGTTGGAAAGGTAATTTTATGTGGTGCCTTGTTTGGTGATGGCAAAGTTACATGTTTTGCTATAAATTTCTTAGTGTCAAAAGTGAGAGGCCTACCAGATGGAAAAGGTAGGAGTGGAGGTAGCTTAATCTTTTATTTTTCTTAGTTAGGAAATATTCCAACTAAAGTAGAGGGGTGTTACCCCAAATTGGATTGTAAAGTTGAGTGTTAAAGAAGGGATCGATGAGATCTAGGAGGATTAACATTCTTCTATAATTTAGGCTGCAAAACTCCTACTTGTGGTTGAGGAGTTAAAGTTAATTTCACTTTTGGATGAATTAAATTAGAAATGGGGAGTACACCTAAGGGTCTAATCTACTTTGATGGGGTATATTCCTATGAGGGTGAGGGTTCTGACATAGATAGCTATACTTTAGGTGATTTTGGTGAAGAATATTTAGCTTTGTCAAAGAACTTGGGGTAAGGGTTGACATTCATTGTGTTGGATATGGATTTTTAAGCTGGTCCCAAAATGTTGCATGGTTTAGCTTTGTAGAGTCAAAGAATTTTAGACTTTTCACCAAACATGAGAAGGGTTTAGACAAAGTTGACGTAGGCTTTATGGTTGTATTTAGAAGGTTGTAGTGTTTGGGAGAGAAGGAAATAGTTGGTTTCTACTACTTTAGGCCAAAGATGAGAAATAACCATAATGGGGTCATCTTTGATAGAGATAGGAGAAGAGACATGGTCTGCCATGGGTGGAGGGGACATAGGTGAAGAAGGTTCCTCAAGAGGGTAAAGCATAGGTATTATGGCTCCATCAACATGTGGGTCAAAAATGGCTAAAGTATGATCCTCCATAGGTAAAAGAAGGGGTAATAATCGTGTAATTGGAGTAGGCATGACAGGTATCTCATCTATTATGGGCATAGATGATATGGACTCTTCTAGGTGCAAAGGTGAAGTGGGTGGGGTACTATTATCTATAGGTAGAGGAGAAGTAGGTGAATAAAGTTCCTTAAGAGGGTATAATTTAGGAATGATATTACCTTCAACATGTGGTTGAGGGATAGGTAATGTATGGTTTTCAAGTGGTAAGAGGATAGGTAATATTGGTGCAAATGAAATTGGCATTACAAGATCCTCAGGTGGAAAAAGGAGTAGTAAAGGAGGCTCTTCCTCTCGAGGGAGTGGGATGGGTCAAATAGGCTCTTCTACCTAAGGAAGAAGAACAAGAAAAATAGATGCCATAGAATATGGGGGATGAGTTGATGAAATAGATGTCTCCTATTGAGGGGAAGGTTGAATTAAAGGTAAAGGAAATACCATATTAACCGTATGGATATTATGATCACTTGAGTTAGTTGTGGACTAGAAAATATTTTGATTCAATGAATGGTTAGGAAAAGTGTGTTTGAACACATCTATACTTTTATTAGGATGTATGTTAGGATTATCTAAGATGAGATCACATCTATCAAGCATATCTTGAATAATGTTCTTGAGTGTCTTATAGTTATTATAATTTTGGTCTTTAACTTGATGGTAACTACAAAACTCATCTTCCTTGTACCAGATTGGGATAGGATGGGAAGGGTCCAACTTTATAAGAAGTTTGATATGAGGAAGGGTTATGAAATTTTTTTGTAATATTTTATCCAAGACATATGTATATGATTATTCAATAGGAGTGTATTATCTTTGTACATACCTTTCCTAGAATTTCTTGGTTAGATTTTGACAAGTCAAGGAATTGGATTGGTTTATGGTTGTGGAGGATGCTAACTTAATGACCACTACATTGGTAGAGACTTTAGCATTTTGGTTAAAGGGAGAAGTTTTAGAGGAGGAGGATTCATTTGATTTGGTATTGGGATTCTTACCATGCAACTTGACTTTGCCTTCATCTATAGTGTGAACCTTGAGTTTCTATGTCATTGTAAAAGCCTCACCAAATGTATGAAAAGTTTGTACCTAGAGTGTGGAAGAGATGTGCTTAGCACATGCCCTTGATAAGAGATAAATAATCTTAGGTTAGGGTAAGGAAAAGGAGAGTTGATTGATAAAGCTTCTCCAATGAGTGACAAAATCTACAATAGACTCATCATCAAATTGTCTGATAGAATAAAGGTCTTTTATAGAAACCTTTTTAGAAATGTTAATAGAGAAATGGTGTAGGAATATTTGTGCAAGTTGGGTAAACAAGAAAAAGGAGTGTTGAGGTATAGAGATATACCAATCCAAGGTAGCAGTTGAAAGAGACATAGGGAAAGTGTGAAGTAGTAATGCATCGTCATGCCCTATTAAATAACAAGCATGTCTAAATTCTTGCAAGTGTTGTTGTGGGTCATATTTACTCTAGAAATGAGTAAATTTAGGGAGTTCCCATTATCTTGGATAAGGGAAAATAGGCACATATGGATGGATTGGTTCATTGCATATCTAATCATAAGATAATACATTATTTGAACTAGAAATAGATGTCTCTAGATTATACATCTTGTCCATCAGCATCTTAATGAGGTCTAGAGGGGGATTAGTTTGGGGGATACCTCATAAGTTATAGGAAAGATGATAGGAAGTAGAGGGAGTGTATGACATATCTTGTTGAGGTTGTGTCAGGGAAACATAAGGATAATGAGTTATAGGATAGGGTCCAAAAAGAAAATGGACTTGTCCCATTAGGTTGGAGATTATGCCTTGGTTGGTTGTTATTACTGTAGGTTAGATTATTGGCATGGTTAGACTAGATGAAGGGTGAGTCATAACTTAGGTAAATATGGCTATGAGGGTAGATGGAATAGGTACCATTAAATTATAGAATGGGGTTGTGACTTAGTTGAATTGGTTGTGGTTGTGAAAGTAGGGAAGTTACACCAGGGATTAGGTGGGATTGGGCAGTTGGAGATGCTAAATTTTGAACATTATTTATAGTTGGGTTACTCATCGAAGTGTTGGTTTGGGTAACCATGGGGAAAATAGTGGAGGAAACTAAAATTGATGTTGTCTCCATTAAATAGGTTGGCATACCATAGATTGGGTCACCTAAAGAATTATGGGTTCATCTCATAACAAGGTAATCCTGAAGGGCTACCACATTATGATCAAGAAATTTAGGAAAATCTTGATCTCCCTCAGGTACAATGGGAATTTGGTTAGGGCTAGGAGTATGCTTTGTATTTGAAGTATGCTCTATGATAGAATCAAAAGTGAAAGGGGATGGTTGAAGTGGTTACTGACTTTCATAATCAATGAGAATTTTGGCTTGACCTCATGTCAATACCATGCAAGTGGAGGTTTAAATAGTCTTACTACCCTGTATTTGAAATAGAATAAATAAAAACCAAGTTTGAGTGAAAGTAAATGGGTTATTTTAGCTTACTATTTTGAGCAAATGAAATTACATAGTCATCAATGTTAGTCAGTTGACTGATGCTGATAGGAAAATTTTCTCAACATCAGTGGAATAACCAATGTTGGTAGGTAAAATCTACCGATACTGGTAGGGTGAACTAATTTTGGTCACTATGAAATCCTAAGAGATGGAAAATCTAATGTTTTAAAAAATCAAAGGTTGAAACTAGGTAAAATAGTGCATGTAAAATGTCTGTGTAAGAAGGAAGAACACTAAGAAAACCTAATATAACATGTTACACAAACTGAGTTTTATAAATAGTATTTATTTTGTGAATCGATAGGAAAACATCCTTACCAACTCTAAAATATAGAAGACAAAAGAAAATAAAAAAATAAAATATGTCCAACAACTATTAAGTCCTAGAGATTAATTTTTAGTCTCGTGTTGGCTTATGCCTTAATCAGATAGTGAGAAGAGAATTTGGTTATCGAAAGTACTAGAAAGTAATCTAAAGCTAGTTTCAAGTTAGTTTTGGTACTCAAGAGGAAATCTATGTTAGACTAGGTACGTGGCTTGTTATAAGAGCTTGCTCGCTATACTTCATGAACCTAGAGATGAGCCAGGCCACTTAGCCAAAATATACTTTTTGTCTATAGATTATACTCCACCAGAGAACAAAGTGGGTTCTCCCCTTAGTGGTGAAATCCAAGTAGTATAGTCGGGTAGGGTAAGGTGATCCACCAAGTGATGAAATATTGATGGGAATCTTCTCAAGTGAGTTTAGATGTTTGCTTATGTGAATGTGATTTGGTTGTGTAACATAGGTGTACTATAATTTATTCAAAATGTTTGTAATTAACTAGGTGAGTTAATATGCAACAAACAAACAATGAAATGCAGAAAGTTTTAAACCCAAATCTGAAATTTTTAGATTCAAATGACAAAAAATATGAAATAGGAATAGAGTATGAATTTTACTATCCTAATGTGCATGAAAGAAGAAATAAAGAAGAGATTTTTATTTTTTTTTGCAAAAGAAAATTATAAATTGTTTTTAGAGGCAAAGAGAAAAGAAAGAAAATTTTAATTTAATGATTTTAAAATAGAAAATAAGACATTGAATTTTTTGTTTTAAGAGAAAAGAGAAGGAGAAAGTGAAATAAATGAAAATTTCACTATAATGCACCTATATGAATGTTTAAAACAAGAAATGAACCCAAGGAAAACTCTAGGGTCCCACCGGGCATGCCAGAAATGTTTCACAAAATTTTGTCTATTTTAAGTCTAAAGGAAAATAGAAAGAAGGATGGGGATAAGTGATTATAATGAACCTATATTTGGTTTGAGTGTAGTATCTAAATGTTGTGAGAAATCTTGTTTGGTTGGGGAGGACTACCTACAAGTAAGAAAATACTACCACAAGATGTTTATTAGTAGTTAAATGAGTGGGCTTCCGAGCTACGTGCTTGTTCTAGGAAGCGTGAAACTTCATTAGAGATGAAATACACTTTGGAGAGATAAAATAATAATAAAGAACTGAAAGAGAAGTAAAGAGAGAGTGAAAGAGAGATAAGATTACCATTATTAACAACCTATATGTAATAGAGAGTGACAGGGTGCAGGTGAGGTACTCTTTTTATATTTTCAAAGTTTTTTGGGTAGGTTTTGAAGAGTCTAGGGAATCCACAATCATTGACGTCATTAGGGGAGTGATTGATATCAGCTATACTATCAAGGTCGATAGTGAGGTGACTGATGTCGGTAAGGATACCAAGGTCGGTAAGGGAAATAATTGTTTGGGAGCTTGCAAAAGGATTTTTTGTGTATGGGAAATGGTTTGGATTAGGTTTGGGAGGTTGGGAGAGTTATGAGAGAGAGATTATGGTTTGTGTATATCTGGTCAGAGGTTTGGTGTGTCAGGTTAAGGGGAAATAAGTGAGCAAGCTTTATAACTCCCTCACGGGGGTTCAATTAGAAGTGTGTAAAGTGATGTAGAGTAGATATAAATAAATAATAGAATAGATGTTTAAACAACCTACAATATAAGTGATGTACTTAGCTATGTTGGTCACTAAATGATAAGTGTGAAGTTGATGGTCCCTATAAGGGAGTCCAAACCTGAATGCCTAAATAGAGAGAACAAGTGGGTGTTTTTGGTCCTCAAGAGCTCAATTACTAATTGTGATTAATTTACACAAGATGATTATAATCCAGGATGTAAAAAAAATAGAATGTTGAGAGCTTGAATGAGAATAAGAATCAATTTTCTTAATTTTTACTGTCCTAAACTTTAGATTGGATCTTGGCTTATATTGCCAACATTGGTGATCCTATCAACATCGACCAGGGGTTGACCAATGTCGGTGGCCCTAGAATAGGTAAACCTTACTATTTTTGGCTTGTTTTCTATTGTTGCTCGTGCCAAGTGTGACATCCATTATAAAATAGTAAAAACAAGAGGTTAAAAAGGAGGTAGTTAATTAAGAATTTAGTTTGGAAGTGGGAATAAGTCTTGGTTAGTTAGGATGAGGGGATCAGGTCTTGAGGTGACTCATCAAGTGAGAATTAGTCATAGGGTGAGGTGGCTAGTTAAGGTGGCAATAGGGTTTTTAATTACCTTAATTAAGTATTTTAAATTAATTAAATGTGTGAGGGGTAAAAGTATGGGTTAGGGAGATTAATTATTATTATTGAAATATTCTTAAGGGAGGTTTCAAAATAGGGAGTTAAGCACATGTGTGTGATGTAATTTTGGAGTATACACATCTAAAAAGTCTTAGCTTCTTCATATGGCTCCTCAACTATGAACTATAATCGTGGTCTAGTAAGGCATACCTTTTTGAATTCCATAGTGTCTGCAATAAGATTGGTTTTCTCTGGACTTGGAAGCTCATCAAGATCATCAAGGGGATGTGCATATTCTACCCAATCTTGGTCATTATCCTCCATGAGAAACTCTTTGTCTACCTACTCAAGTAATTAACCCTTAACTTGGAAAAGCTCTTTAAGATCTTGGAAAATCTTTATTTATAGCTTCCAATCATCTTTGTTGTGCTTGTCATTTGGAACCACTAATTCAAGTTTCTCATCTTGATGTATGAGGTCATCAAGCTAGTGTTCTTCATGATCCAATGCATATGATGATGGTTTAATATCAGGCTGAGGTATTGATTCATCTTCAAGATGATGGTTTAATATCAGGCTGAGGTATTGATTCATCTTCAAGAAAAAAAACTTCTACTTTAGCCTCAAGAGGTTCACTACTAGCAAACACTTCAAGCTATCTCATGAAGCTATAATATAACTACCACCATGGATCCTCTTCATCAAGAATAATCTCCATCTCAAAAATAGCTCTAGGTGAGTTATTCTCATTGGTACTTTTCAAAGAAAGATGAACTCATACTTGATCTATATTATCAACCTTAAGATCTTAATAAAATTATTGATCTTGGATAACTAATATTTGATCAAGAGGTTGTTAAGAAATAACCTGTTGATGCACATTTGAGACTTCTTCTCATTGGATCTCATCTCCAACTTGTACTTATTTCTATAACTCATCTTCTTTGGCATTATGAAATGTTGAAACATGCTCGCTCTTGCCAAGGGGTGTTCTAATAATGATCCCATCTTCTAACTTTGACAATCCATCATTATTAGTTAGGAGTTTAACATGGAGTTCACTACTTACCTCTTTAAGGAGTGGCATAGGATATTCTTGGGATGACTCTAAGAGAGATGAGATATATGTGACACCTCCTTAGTCCAAGTGTTTATCATGGATAATTATGTCTTCTTCCTTCTTTTACATACTGCTATAGATATATTTCCAAGATGGAAATGACATAGATCCTTTAGAGGGGAAGGGTGGGGATTGAATGGCCTTAGATTTGCTTGATTGTGTGATTTGGTTCCAAGATGGAAAAGGTAGAGGTTCTTCATTACCCTTTTGATTCTAGTTTTCCTCTTCTTTCCTTGTCTTCAACTCTAACTCTCTGATCTATCTATCTATATTATCTTAGAATAGATTCTCTTTAAGATGGTTAGTGTCTTCATGAAGATAAGGACCACAAGAAGAGTTTTTAGGAGAGATGAGAGAGGTTTTCATAGGTTTAGATCCTCATTTAACTTGGGATTTAAAATCTAGATTTGTCTTACTTTGCCCACCCCATGAATACTCCACTTGATTCCATCTTATAATCTTGAAGGACTTATTAAGGGGTTCTTGAGGAAGGAGGGAGTCTTGGATCTCAATAGCAGTCTATTCCATAACAATCTTCCTCTTTCTTTGACAACTTACTTGGATAGATTTCTAGGAAGGAAAGGTCTAAGAAACATATGAAGAAGTTAGAATACTCAAAGTGTCACTTGGAATGGTTTCTTGTGGAGGAATGGGTGGCACATAAGAAGGTTGAGGTTGTATATATGAAGGCACATAATATTGGTGAGGTTGGTACAGCAAGGCTTTTTAGATTATCCTCAATGCTTTAAATGTAACCACATACATCCATCATCTCACCTGTGAGATTGTTCTAATTTTCTCTTTCAACAACTACCCATCCTTATTTTAATTTATAAAATGCCTTTGTCACATAATGGGTCTAGTGAGTAGGGAAATATTATCCATAATAATTTTGTGAGCACAATTCTAATTCATGCTTGTCAAGGCTCACTCAAGTTTGTTTTAAGTGTTGGTATGGATGTCTCATGATAGGGCTAGTAAGGAGTAGTATTATGATGATATTGTTATTCATATGGAAGATAAGGGAAATAATATTGTGTTTATGACTAACATAAGTCATCATAATATCTAATCCATTGATAATAAGGATCATGAAAAACTTGACAAGTCTACTCATAACTTTGACAAAAATCTTGATAAGGCCGATTAGGCTCATATGGATCAAATTGGGGTTGATGATAAGAAGATAGATAAAAGGGATATTCACCATATTTGTTCATAGAAAATTCATATGTCAAGTGAGATGCAAGAACTAATTAAAAACTTCATAGAGACATACCTAGTCTACTCATAACTAGAACCTTTGATTTAGAGTCGCCATTGGTACTAAGTTTGCTTTCTTCCAAAATTTGATTAGAGGAAAGACACACCAAGATATTCCCACTATTTTAGACCTTTGTACCATTGAGCATGCCATAATTATTGGTGGTCTAGACTTCACACTAGATGGGAAAGGGATTGTTCAGGTCCTTTGCGTAAATCTAGTCTAACATGGGACTGATCCCAAGTTTTGGATATCTTATAATGGGGTAAAACCTCTAGGATTTTTAATGAGGCTAGATTCTTTGATGCATAATTTTAGTTCACTTCCACTACTAAAACCTACTAATATCTATGGAAAAGGGAGAGAGAGATAACTTGAAAGGGAAACCCAAGCTAAAAATGGTGATGTACCCAAAAGATTGTTTATCCACTCTATTTGAGATCTTATTAAACACTAATGAGGAAAGTAAAAGATTGGATATAGTACTCCAAGTATCTGTCATACATCAATATTTCATGTTGAGGTTCACCAAATGATCAAAAGCTAAGGGAAGTGATGGAGAGGTCTAATGCAAGACACTAACCAGTCAAATTATCCACATACGAGCTTTACTCAAAACATATTTGAACACTAAACATGACCTGTATAACAAGATCAATTAGTAAATAGGTGAGATCAAGACTTGAAAAGGGAAATATTTCTACCACATATGCAAATCAAACTGACATGTACACACTATACCATAACAATGAAATCAGAAAGTAGTCTTGTATTCATCTCAAGAGGTTACAAGCTTAATTTTGTAGAGTCTATTCATGCCCAAGAAAGAGAATAGAGGGATCCTTGTTTAGGGTTAAAAGACTTTGTTTATAGAAAAGAAAGACAAAGAGAGAGAGCGTAAAATATATTTGAGAGTAGAGAGAAAGTCATCATGATCAATAAGTGACATGGTAGTTTGTTGATTCTTTTGCTTTACACATGTTTTTTATCTAATCTAGATCAATCCTTATCAATAAGCTAACCTCATTTTATTCCAAGATTCCCTAAGATCCTTTCATTGGATGAGAGATCCCACTAGAATATAAGGGGTTTTTATGCATGGTGACAAGGTCTATTTGAATGGAATTAATTCTCTTAACTACTTCTCTAACTATTAGTTCACCACCTTGGGACCCTAAGCCCACTTGACATGTTCATGAGGATCAAATCCTTGAATCCTAAAACTGACAGTGTCATGCCATGAATGGTGGTTAGTACCTAATTTTTTGAGGATGGATCCATGTTGATAGATGAGACCTTTTTCATTAATCACATATCTACTCTATCTCCATATCTAGATCATAGGTCCATTTGATAGGCAAAAAACCAATCTAATATCATTGGTTTTCCTATAATTGTCATATTGATAAAGACCTAATGATTGCATATCCCCTTTTAAAGATCCATATAGGTCCAAATAGATCTATTTTGTCTCTAAAATGATTGATAATCACTATATTTATAGGTATTTTTAAGAAATGGTGATCAAAGTCATAAAACAAACTTTACATGTCATAAATATTCTAACTAGAGGTCTGTATTTATCCTTAATGGTGGTCCTTTTTGTCATTGATCACCTTGAATACATTATTATGTCTTGTTAATGATGTTTAATTGAGATTAAATGGTGACATGATGATCTCTATAGGACCTATTTGTCTTGGCTAAAAACTAGTCCTTGACTTTAACTTTTATTGAAAGTCCTAGGCTCACCTTTGTTTAATTGACTATCGAATATGACTCAGATCATTGACTCATTCAACTTTTCTCACACCATCTGATCTCTATGGTATGAGTTAATGTGATCCCTTAGATCTATCCTTGACTTGTCGACTCTATCCAAGCTAGTGCCACTTGGTAGACCAATATTTATACTCAAGATCTACTATCAGTTTGCCCACTTTATGCACTTACACCACATAGTGGCCTCTGAATCTCCTTAGCCTTTTGACTCATATCACACCATTTATGTCCCTTGGTATGAATGAATGGAAACTTTTGGATCTTATTACATTTTAAAAAAAATGGCCATTTATCATGGTCTAAATTTGACATCCACATGATCGTCATTTGACGTTCATGTGACCATCATTGACATCTATGCAATCATCAATTTTAAGACCCTATTGTTTTTTTTGCATAGCTTAAATTTGATGTCTACATGAATGTATCCCATTTTTTGACCAACTTTGAAGGCTTGGATCTGGAATAGAAAAGGTCATAGAGGCACCAAATTTGCAAGAGATGTTATAGATACTAAGAAGATTATGCCCACTTGATCTGCTAGCTTTGAGAGATTTCTAAGTACATTTACAAAGTGTTCAAGTGAGATAACATGTGTGTTTTAAGTGAAATCCATGTACCTATCACTGATCACTTGAACCTAAACAACTATTTTTAGATACTTGAATTTGACACTCACATAAACATCTTACTCTATATGTCCAATTTTGAAACTCCATAACTTGATCTAAAAAGCTCATGTGGACATGGAAATTTCAAGATATGATATAGGAACAAAGATCTCTATGGCACTGCAATACTTTGACTCATGAAGCTGCCAATGGTGCATTTATAAAATTCACAAATGCACTAGTCCATTCATTCATGTGTGACATCTTGGTGATGGTCAATTTGATTAAAATTGCATGGTTTATCTTTTGATCAATATTTTAAGGTTTTAATGTATTCTTTAAATTTTTTGAAACCTAGTCCATGCTCTTGAATGCTTGAACACCATGAAAGTTACTTGGATCATCTTCTATGTACCCTATACCAATTTCAAAATTTTAGTCCATGCTTTCATCAATCCATGTAGAAGCTTTATATGTTGGCCAAATTTGGCCAATACAAACTTCTTGGATCACACCTCTTTCAATATACAAAAACTTCAACATTTATTTAATCTATAAAGCATTCTAAACTTTCTCCCTCTTTAAGCTCTCTCCCTCTTTTGATAAAAGTATCATAGATTCTATGAAGAATCATATAAACACATTCCCCCTAACTCTATTTATACCTTATTCAAATGAATTTAAATACACAAGAACACTTACCTTAACCTTGATTATACTGATATAAATCAAAATCTTGATCACTAATTAGGATACCCCAATTCTAACATCAATTAAATAATTAGGGACTCCCACTTTATATTCATATCTTATTATTACCACTTGAGTCATCGAGACTCTCAAACCATCCTAAACTTCCTTCAAGCAAATTGATTCCAATACCAGTTCTCAACACAAATCAAGCTATCAACTATTAGAGACACACAATAAATTTTTGCTTACCTTTCAATACCAATTAGCTACACAAGATTTCATCATATTTATAACTTTGTAACAACATCCATCTTATATTTATCACCATATTGGTCTTATATACCAATCCATATTCCATATGTCTCTACACACAATTATATGCTTAGACTTGTATTGCATATCATGATTCCTCATAAACTAATATCAATAATCAATGATCATACTAACCAAAACTCCTTTCACCTTATTATAACTCATATATATATATATATATATATATATATATAAGCTAAAAATAAAACAACTCATACCATGAAATACAGACAATCTAGAATCCTCTCAAGATGTATTTTTATTTCACTATAGTCTCATGCCTCTACTGATATAAGAGTGTCTCCATGAATCCTAAAGGAGTCACCCATTTCCATAGGGTTATCAAAAATCCATGAACTCAAAAGATTCCTAGATCTCCAAACCACTCTACTCAGCTATCTTTCAATCATGAGACTGATAGTCCCTCCTTAAAATCCACTTAGGCTTGATTGAAGAATTTGAATCATCCACCTTGTCACCCTTCTTCTTCTCTTTGACTGACTTGTAAATACATACAAATAAAAAGTGTTCTTGACATTCCTTCACTTTTGATCCTTGTTCTATCTTAACAAATAATCCATTTTGACTCTTAGGCTCAATATGATTAGTACTAACTTTCTTTGGTTTCCATACCAATGTTTGACCCTTCTTATGCACTCTAGGAGATCCATATACTTTGTTAAGTCTTAAGAGCCTTCTAACTCTATTAGGATATATTCTTGTAATGTGTCTCATATTATGAAAAATGTAGAAAACAACATTACTCTACTGACCTCTTGACTAGTCAATTCTTCTCCCATAGTCCCATGATAAATCATCCCTTGAGACCATTCTACAATCACTTGCTCTATGACCAAAGTTATGACAAGTAAAATAATAACCATTGAAATATTTGAAATACCTCATTGTATTGGGATGCCTGATTGATCTCTTCATGTTGAATTTCATGTTGGTACTCTTATTTTGTTGATGATTACTTTGAGTCTTAGATTTGATAATTTTTCATATGTCTTTGAGATTTGAATCTCCTTGTTCTCCTTTTGGTATTACTTGAACCCAAGTCCTATATTTTCATGTATATACCTTTTACTACCCAAATATGACTAATTTCAATACTCTTCAAATATCTTATGTGTCTTCAACTTGACTATTGCCTGATCCAATTCTGCCTTTAAAGACTCCATTTCTATTCCAAACTTGATGCATTATTCATCCTTGGTCTTAGGACTTGTAATGAAAATTTAAATCTGAGTTTATAATGATTTGATGATCTTTTCATGTTCATTGGTGTTATTGCTTAGTCTCTATTCAAAGAGATTGATTTGATCCTCATTCTCTTAACCAATGATCTTAGTTTTTGATTCTTTTTCCTTTGAAACTTTAAATCCTCTATAACACTTACCAATTCTTCCTCAAGGTTAAATTCAACATCTTATTCATCATCCATAAGGCTTTTCCATTTTGAGAAACCCTTATTATTTATTTTTATAGTCATGAATAAGGTTTCATTTATATCATGGTTATTATTTTCATAATCACTATCAGATGTATTAGTGTAACTTACATCAGATGAGCTACTATTTTCCTTGCTAGAAAAACTTCTTTTGTTCTTAAATGACCCTTTCTTGCATTCATACTTTATAAAACCCATTTTTCTCTTACCAAGATTATAGATCTTCTTATCATCACCATGATGTTCATCATGTTGTTCATCATGCTTTGTCTTATCCTTGTTGGGTATTTAGAGGCAAAGTGACCAATCTTACCATAGTTAAAATATTTGAATGGAAAATTTCCATTATACTTACATAAACCTCTCCCTATTTTTATAAAAAACATGGATTTTATTTTACCATCATCAATGTCTATATCAACATCATCCTTGGACTTTTAAGTTGTGTCTTTTTCTCAACTTTGAATGTAACTTTCTTCTTGGAAGGTCTTCCATCACTTGTTCTCATTTTATAGGTAGTCAAGTTGCCATGAAGCTCATCCATCTATCCTAGGTTAAGGTCTTTGATCTTGTCCACAATAGACACATTTGAATCAAAATTAGATGTTAGGGATCTCAATACCTTTTTTAATATCTTTTATTCTTATAACTTCTCTCTTAGACCTATGATGAAATTTACCACTTCATCTAATCTTAATAGATAGGATGCAATTTTTTCATTCTCAGACTTTTAAACTACCTTCGATGAGTCTACAAATTTGCCAAATTGACTTTGGTATCTCCTTCATAGATGGTATATAAATTTTCCCAAATCCATTTAGTTGTATCTCAATGGATGACCTTAACAAATATGCTTCTGAAAGACCACACAGGATGACATTCATTTCCTTGGAGTTGTTCTCACTTGCCTTCTTGCCTACTACATCAATTATTGGTGTAAAGGGTGGAGTGAATACATCAAAAAAATATTTTAATATGTAATAAACTAAGGAAATTATATAGGTATTAATTATGATGCTCCACAATACATAGTTAGTCCCATTGAAGAGAGGAACTTTATTGGTTGATAAACCTCCTTGTACTTGTTGACTAGACATGATTGTATTTCAAGGATATCCTTCAATATATTAGGTTTGATTCAAAGGATCAAGATGTGATACTAATTATTGGAATAAAAATGACTAATGGGGGGTGAATCAGCTATCAAAAAAATTCAATTAATTACATACACTCATTTATGAACTATGAAAGTAACACAATGATCTAGTAATACATTAAGAAACAATCACATGAGCATGAAACAAGATAGCACATCACATATGTGGGAAAAAATCATGGGGGATACAACCCACTAAAAAATATTGGACAAAATTTATTATTAGATAATTTATCAAATTGAGTTGAGAAACAACCCAACATGGAACACCAACCCAAAACTTATCAAGCACACACTTGACTTTAGTAAGCACCAACTTGTTAGGAGGCTAAAACCCCCTATGAGTAAGCAATAACTTATTCAAAGGGAACTTATAAAATAAAAATACTAAAAGGAATCCATAAATCCCTCTTTAAAAAACACCAACTCAATCAATACTAATTCTACAAGATCTAACCTGTAAGGAAGTTTTAACTCCCTCAAGCACCAACTCAACCAATCGCACTTCTTCAAATTAGCTCTATTTATAATATATATAAAATATATACACTATCATACATTAGTAACACATCTATAATGAAACTTTTATAGACTCTCAACATATGATGATCACTCCTTCAATTTTACTCCCCTTGATCTCTCTCAAAACTGCCTCTAGGCTTCTTCGTTTAATTAGCCCTCTTCAAGATTGAATAGGTTATGTGAACTTGATATTAAATTAAAAAAAAACTATATGATATTAATGATATGATTATATATGATATCTTTAAGGTTTAAAACATGTTTACCAACGTCCTTAGGCTCATTGATTTATCAATCAATTTGCTTAATCCAAGCATATCCAAATAGGCCTAAAATACCTTGTATATATACTCATCTCTTATTAATATACCACTTGGTTGGCCACACACACTTAACCTCTTAGATTATCCATAGAGTAGTTTTTATTTCATATCATAAAAATGATTCAAATGAACTTTGAGTTCCTTTTTTTATGTCATAAATCTATTAGACCTCATTTTACTTTTAGGTCTCATAAAGACCTAGTTGCATTAGGCCTAATTATCAACACATTACCATTTGATACCTTAGAAAGCATTATATTTATATAAATAAAAAAATAATTTCAAAAAAAATCCAATAAGAACTTATCTAATATTATTTGATCTCTGTAAAACCTTTTATCTCTAAACACTTCATGCAACCCCTTAATAATACTCAATCCTATTAGGTCTGTGTACACAAAAAAAATGCCTTTCAACAATAAAGCTCAAACATAATTAATATAATTTAAAATGAAAAAAAAACTACATATAAAAAGTATACATGACCTTATATTCATTATAAAATTAATTATACACTTCCACTTAGGAGATAAGGGCTCAAAAACATCTCTACAACTTTCTCACTCAAAACTGGTAATTTACCTCAAAGACTAGTCATGGTGACTCAGACCTCCAACATCTGCATAGATACTTGAAATTACTATTAACACATGTATATGGTCCTATGAGATCAATATAACATAATTATATATAAATATAATATGGTCTAATGGTAAATATTGGTCTTGCAGGCCAATTTCTTAACCTTATATCACATAGTCTTATCTGAACTAGATAGTTCATTTTATGACAACTTTTCACCATATTCATTGAAATAAAAAACTTATTAAAAGAATTAAAATGAAATAAAAATCTTTAAAAACATTAAAATTAACTTATTTTCATCATTCTATCATGAAAACACACTAAAATTCATCTTCTCACTTTTGCCTAGGTTTTTCACTGTTCACACCATTAGGTCTGTCTAGAACTGGCTAAATTGCACGAAAATTTTAGCACACTTGAAGGATAAAAAATATCCAAAAACCATCATAGAAACATAGTATTATTATTTATATTCTTTTCCCATTCATTTTATTTTCTTGATCAATGTAACTTTTGAGAGATACATTAACTTCTTAATAGATAAGTTTGTATCCTTGTATTTTCTCTCTCATCTGACTAACCACCACCACTTAGAGGTACCTGTGATAGTTTATTACATGATCCAATAATTTTTATAGTAATTTTAGAAAATTATAAGTTTTTTTTAACAACATATTTCACATTGGGTCCTTATTAGGGTTTTAAGAAAGTTTAACATAAGTTTTGGTGCTAACGATTATTCATAAAGGAATATCCCTTAAAGCCAAAACCAATGCATATATATTTTAGATAGAACCCTTACCCATATCTAATTAACAACTAAATTTACCATGTATAGGTTACATGTGACAATAAACACCTGAAAGTTCTTCCCAAGATTACATACCTTCATTTTGTGCACTCGAGAGACCTCAAAACCACTTTTCATGCCATTTCCTAAAAACCATGACCTCATACTTCATGATTACTCCTAAAATAAATTTAATTACCTATATGTATGATCTCCTTCACACATTTACCTTATTATTTGATCTTAATACCTCATTAGGATAGGAAGGATAAATAATGGTCTAGGTATAAACCAAGACTAAAAGACTTAACTTTAAAGACATAATTTAAAACATTTTTAAGTGCATCCAAACCTTATTATCATGCTCACACAACCTTAAAAACCTCTCACATATCTTAGTTCACTAATCTCATTATGCCAAAATTTCATACCTTCACCATGTCATGACTAGGCTAAATATTCAAATGCACTTGACACCTTGACTTGTTCCTTCCATGTCATGACCTCAAAAAAACATTAAAAAAGTAGACATATGACATCAAAATACACTCATATCACTACACCATTATTTTTTTATGACAAAAATCTTCCAAAAACTCATACAGACCTAAAACCACATGACCAAGATTCATATGACTTGACATCTCTCTTCCATGAACCTAAAGACATTTGACACCAAAACTCACAAGATGCAACACTAATGACAACATCAACCTTAATCACTAATCACCTTTGACAACATCATGATTCAAACTAAGAACACACTCTCAACCATAATACTCACTCACTGATTAACAATATTTGTATGCCACTATCATTCTCAATAACTTGACCAAATATACCTTTGATATAAATGACCATTATGCCTTTACATGATGCACTCTAAGACTCTTCATGTTATGACTATGCCACACTATGCACATACATTCCTTTATACATACATCTTCATATCATGACATTAATGACTTGTATAGACCTCTTCATACACTATGATTCTTATGCAGACATTAGTTATCTTGAAACATATTCCATGACATTTAACTTCTATGCTCACAACATTCACAATAATTATCATCCATGCAACACTCTTTCTTTCATAAATGACCTTTCTCATTGCTGACCAAATTTGACTTTTAAGTCAAATTTAGGTACCTATAGGAAAAACATTATCTATTTAGTTATATAGGGGTTGTAATATGAGTTTCATAGGTGTATTACATGTTCAATTGATGTCAATTAATGTTATATTAGCCTTGTTTAATTAGTTTTTATGTCCATTTATCATTTTGGGTCATTTTAGGGGTCAAAGCGGTGTATTTAATGAATTGTATGGGTTTATTGGGAAATGTAAAGGTTCAAAAATGTGATGTAATTCCCCATGTGTCCCTATAGGTATTAAATAACTATTGGTAACTGAAAGTTGTAGGATCATCTGAAGAAAAGGTAGTTTTCTAGTGAAAAGAGAAATAATGGAACTTATACAACCTCCTTGGGAAGTGTGCCACTTTTAAAGGTTAAAATATGAATATTCAACTCCCCCATACTTATATGCTTTATTTTATTTTGAGGTGTCATTTCTTGCTCAAAACCATTCATATCTCTTTTCACCCTTCTTGGCAAGCAGAAGTGACTTGCAGGTTTGTACTTGGTATAGACAGCTCATGCATTTTTAGGAAAAATTCTCTTGGGAGATGATATTAAACTTTTATAAATTAATTTTAATATAATGAGTTTTAAAATTTATCGATATTGCTTTATTAACCATTGCTAAAAAGTTGACTATGTAAATTTACTAGTTGTTTCATGCACCCTACAAGTTTTCCCTTGGTTTGAGAAATTCCACATGAAATAGTTGATGAGTTTGATTTAAAATAATTTTTAATTCACCCTAAGATTTTATCCATTCTTTTTTTAGGTTTCATGGTGTTTGGATAAGCAAATCACTTCAAGTTTGTAGACTAGTCTTTTTTGAGTGCAATAGATAGTTTTCATTATTTTGAAGAGATTCATTCTTGTTAATGGTTTTAGGATATTGTGATAGGTGCATTATCATTTTTAAAAATTTATATTAACCTTCCTTCACCTTTCATCCTCTTTATACAAGAAATGTTCATGATGTGTAGACATAAACTACATATGCACATAGTCTATAATTGGAGTGTACATCTACAGGTGGTTGTAAAGAAGTTTTCATGTTGAAATGGATGTTTGGAAAATTATATTAAAGTATCCTTGGTGTAAATTATTCATTTTAATAAACTTACATTAGTTTGCTTTTCATCCATCCTTGTTTCTCTATGACACACCCATTACACATACATGACCAATAATCACCTATAGGAGTCATTATTGACATCATCTTGAGAGGTCAAAAGCTTGATATTTTACAATATATTAAGATGGATAGAGGTGTATTGGAATGTTTAATGGGATAATTCAAAGTCCATAAGCATGAATGGTGTCATAGTGCTCATATCTAACTCACTATTGGTGTACCAAGTTTAGATGGGGATAAAGAATCATTTTGGAATACTAGATGAGTGATAGAACTCATCCTAGAAGACCTCATAAGTTACAAAGGACCATATCATGAATATTTGAAGTTTTAGGATGAATAAAAAAGGTTTAAGGTCACTTCCAAGACATATACTATGAATTCAGGCCCTTGATTCCTAAAATGAAGAAATAGAGGTCATGAAGTGTTTTGGAGATAATATGTCATATGGTTACAAATATTTTCAAGGCATATGGGTAAGTGATATTGATATCAATTAGAAACATCATAGACATTACAAAATTTTAGAGATCAAAGCTTAGTGTAATATGGTAATTCAGAGGTTCCAAGTTGCTTTCAAATCCACTTAAACCAAATAGTGAAATCTACAGGACTATGATATTAATAAGATCTTTGACATCCAAAAGTAAAAAATTGTTTTTTATACCATAGTGTGAATATTTCATAAGGTGATGGTAGCATACATGAGTTGAGATATCATCTAAAGGAATGTCATACAGTACTCTACCTTCCCATAGACACCTATAGGTGTCTCTTCTCATGGAAACACTCATCTAAAACTATACTACCATTTTAGGTTTAATCCAAGTTACAAGTGTAGACATCCAATTCTTAACACCATTTGTGTTGAAATTATCAATCTTACTTGAATTACACTCAAATACACATTTTAGGCCAAAATCTATAAAAAAATCCTAAATGGTTCAATCTTGCCATTTATAAGTGCCATTTTAGGTCAAATTATCCCTAAATAGGGAAATGAATTTTATGGGCCAGCCAACTTTAATCAGATCATTTTGAGTCAAAATGACCATTTCACTATTTAGTTCTCTATATCACTCTTTTCTTCTAATTCATTGGTACATGTCATGTACCTTTGTTATTTTTTTTTGGTAAAATCCTAAATGGGAATACGGTTCCAATGCATCTAGTGTCACCTTTTAATTCTTCTCAAGTCAAATTATGATCCAGTAATATGACTTTATGACCATTTTGATTGATTGAGGACCAATTTTCAAATAATTGCACAAATGTTGATTAACCTTGTTTAAGACTAATTAATTCAAATTAAGATCTTAAGTGGATTTTCCTTGAGAGTTGTTAAATATTTATTTTTGAAAATTGATTCTTATTATCTACATCACCTAGTGACATCATCCATGGGGTGGCATCCATCAAGCCATAAGTGCTTAAAATATCAAGATTATGGGTCACCCATGCCTAGTTAATGCTTCCCTTGCCTCTTCAATGCCCCTTCTTCCAAGGTCATCTTGAGGATAATTATGGATTTAATTCTAAATATTAGGATTATCCTCAACCACACATCTTCATCTCAAGATGGATGGTTGAGGTTGATCCTGACCAATCTCAAAAATATATAAATAGAGAGGCCATGGACAACATTTCCAAGCTATTTTGATGCAAGGTTATTATGCTCAAATATCTTCAAATCTTGAACATTATAAAGTTATAATGCTAAATTATTTTCACAAAGCTTCATTGATAGGCTAGTTTAGTGGTTTACAATCAAGAGCCTAGGTTTTATAGAGTGTTCTTGAGGCATTGGAGGAGCTTGCCACCATTGTTGATAAAGACAAGGATGCTTGATCAAGGGAGAACATATTTTTGGGCCACATACATATGGTGAATCCATTTGGGAAGGTAATATTATGATTGATTTATTTTATTTATTCCTTGATATGCTTTGTAATTCCCATAGGAATAGATAGGCTTGGTTAGTTAGTTCTTTATGCATGATTCATGGTTTATGGACTAATTCTTGACTAAATTACTTTGTAATCCTTTCTACATCTTGGCATACCTGGGTGGATGAGATGCATCCTAAAACTAAAGAAGATCCTTTTGCAACCTTTAAAAACTTATTTAATATTTTAAAACTCTTGCAATTTGGTTTTCTAATTTTATTTTGCCATTTTTTGTTGCCAAAATTTTTACACAGTAATCGACATCGATAGAAATACCAACATCAACTACTTGGCCTAACTAATGTCAGTCAGTAGAATCGACATCAGTCAGATCTTGATTGGTTGTAACCAATGTCAGTGGTATTGACCGATGTTAGTCACTATGTTTTTCCAAAAACATAGACCTAAGACTTACTTTTCAAAGTTTCTTGTTTCAAATTCAAAAGGGATTCAAAGCTAAAAGACATGCTAACAATTTTGTTGTAGGATCAAGTTTAAAATTTGCTTAAAACATGTTTAAATCAACTTTACATGCTTAAAAATGGATTAGGAATCTTGTTTTTTTATTTAACAAAGAATTTAAGTATTTTTGGTGAATGTTTTCAAAGTTTACAACTAAGAGCAAGGGGTCAAATGAACACCACCAAACATTTCATTTGGGTTTAAAATTGAACACACTTGTTAATTCTTGTTTGCGATAATTGATTAGATTAATATTGTTTGGAAAAAAGAGGAATGTTACATGTATGCTCTTCCATTTTTCCCCTATAGGGAACCCTTGAAATCAAAACCACCATTCCTGTTGCAAGTAGCCTAGTCCAAGGCTTGGAAAGAATGTTGCCTAAAGCACTCCCCAAAGACTCACTAAAGTTTTGGTGATCTTTAAAATGATCCTAAAGTCTTTCTATTTCATGATTTATTTATTTTAGTGAAAACATGGCTTACAAGGGGGAATTAATTACCTCCCACAAGTTCTTTAGGGAAGCTTTGAACTGAGGTTTCACCTCCCAGCATTGACTTCATTTGGCTCCATTAGAGTTATACACGAGACATAGTGGCACTTTGGACATCATACTACACTGAGTGAATAGTAGGATGTAGTGGTTGCATAAAGGAATATACCTTTAGCAACAAGTTGAGTGATAAAGAACCAAAATCCATGCTTTTATTTTGCATTGTTTGGCATGAAAGTCATTGTGTAAATGATTCCTCTAGATCATTTGAAACTTGATAGTATATTATACCCCACTTTTCCATACCTTATTAGTTTATAATTAAGCCATTTTTTTCATTAGCTTACTTGGTCTTGGTTTGTGTCTAAAACTACTTGTTAACTCAATGAACTTAACCAAAACACATTATCCTCAATTTCTTGAGCAAGGGAGGTGTTACGTTTTCCAAATGAAAAATTCATCTTTTCCTTGTTTAAATTATTATCAAAATATTTGTTTTATGACATCCACTTTGGTGTAGTCATGATGCCTAATTTAGTCTATAACTTTTACCCAATTTGTTTAAATCCTTCATTTATAATCCACATTCAAAATTGAACCTTTTTGAGTTCTAAGGTTTGGTGCTTCCAAGTGGGTTTACCTTTTTTGCACTAGGCTTGTTTTAACTTGGGTTTAATTTTATATTTCGATTGAAGGTTGTTTATTAGGAATCAAAATAACATTATCATCTTGGTGGACTCAAGTCATCTTTTATATCACTCACGTTTTGGGTCCTAGAACATATTTTATCCTACTAGGATCATGTGTCAACATTGTGCTACCCATTTGGTCTTAGCTTTACACTTAGTGATTCACGTATGTCTTTTCATCTTGAGTTACTTAGTTTATTTTGTATTCTTCATAATCTAGAGATTTTTACTCTAAATTTATAGGGTCAACTTGTCGAAGTTAAACCTAGCTTTTGTAGTGTGGCTGTATCACAAAGATATAGGATTTGGTGTACTAGTTTTCACCTTGAGTCTTTGAGTTACCTTACTCTCTCTCAATTTATATAATTTAAAATTTACCAAAGTTTGAGTAATTTCATGAACCAAATCTTCTAAATTGTGTGTGGTTTCAAACCACCCTCACTTATAGTCTCATTAGTACCTTGGTTGTTTGTTTAAAGCGATCCAAAACATACTTTGATTGGTTATCAAACATTGGTCCAAAGTTAGTCAAAGACATAAAATAGCTCATTTTAGACTTGAATCAAAGGTTCACTCTTAGTGGGGCCTCTTATGACCTTAGTTATGAGGATGAGAAATTTTATGATGGTAAAAATAGTAGGATTTGAAGATGATTACAATAAATATCAACTCCAAGAAGATCAAGATGAAGCCCTTCTTAGATTGATAAAATTAGGTGTTAGACTACCTTATAACTTTCCTATATAATGATTTCATACCTTGGTTAGAGAAGGAGAACAACGATGGTAAGATCAAGCTTTTGCACAAATAGACATACCTTCTTCTTCTAACAAAGGAAAGGAAATACAAATAGAGTCAAAATCCACAAATCTAGATCTTCTAGCTAAGATCAAAATAATAAGTCAAGGATATGTAGATCAACTTGTTATAGACTTAACTGACTCCCTCATTTCCACTTCAATTTACAATAAGGCTTTGAAAGAACATGAAGATATGGTGGATAGTACATAATAAGTATTGGATGAGAACATTACCATAGTGGATCAAGGTAATCTATATGAACATTTGAATTCACAAGAGACCTTATAAGATGTTCCATTTGATAAGAACATACATTATTCAATCATCAAGAACCTCTTTTTAATTTATGAAATCAAAAACCCAAACATTTAGTTTAAATTGAGGAAATCCCTCAAACAAACCAAATATTGGTAAATAGACATAGACATTTCCAAAATAAAAATAAAAAACACAAAAAACCCAAATTTAGGGAATGTTTTACAATCTAATAATCAATGGCCTATATTCTCAACTCAAGCAACAAATTAGAACCAAATCATGGATCAGAAGGTATATGCTTCCTATAGATCCATACAAAACTAGGGGCACATTCCACCCCAACAACAAAAAAATCAAGGGCACATTCCACCCCAACAAAAGCAAAATTAGGGGCACATTCCACCCCAATAGTAATAAAATTAGGGACACATTCCACCCCAACAACAACATAATCAGGGGCACATTCCACCCCAATAACAACAGAACTAGAGGCACATTCCACCCCAACAACAACAAAATCAAGGGCACATTCCATCCCAACAACAATAGAACCAAGGGAACATTATACCCCAATATCATATTATCCAATCCACAAATGAACCAAACATTTAAGAATGGAATTCTATGAAGGAAATTTTCCAAAGATTGGAGATGAACAATAGGGTCAAAAAGTACAAATTTGTTGAGATATGCCCATATCCATTTAACTTATCTATTCTCCAAAAATCCTATCCACATCACTTTGAGGCACCAAAATTTGACAAATACAAAGGGAAAGGAGATCTATTTGAACACATACAAGTATTTTTCATCTTGTGTCAAGAGGTTTCTTATATTAGTGAGTAATTATTATTACTATTTTTGTGAAGTTTAGTAAGACAAGCTCTTGATTGACTACTTAAACTACCCAAGGGATCAGTTGTGGATTGAAATGACTTATCATAAAATTTAGTTAACCTTTTATCATATAACATATAAAATTAATTGATTATTGTTGACTTATGAAAATCTAAATAGCATGACGGTTAATGTTTTACTACATATCTACAAAGGTGGAGAGCATTGGAAAGCCACTTTCAAAACAATTTACCAAATAAATATTTGTTTGATATATTTTCATAAAATGTGCATCCTAAAGTTACATAAAATTTTTGGTTATCTTGTCATAACTCATTTAAATAAATTATTACCAAAGGAGTGCAGATTGAGAAGGCTCTTATTACTAGGGGCCTTGTTAAGATCTTTCCACAAGGATATGTGTCTAATCAGAATAAATCACTAGCTCCTTAAAAAGTTATGTTGGATAAGTCTAAAGGATTTCACAAAAATAAGAACATGGTTGGAAATGGGGTGATATAAACAAGACATGTACAAATGTTATATACTATGCCTCCTCCAAATGTACAAATAACTCCCTCAAATTTGCTACCTACTTTACAAAGATAACTTCCATGAAGGAGGTTTCATAAAAATTTTAGAGTATTTAGAAAGTTAGGAGAATTTGTTGAAGAAGTATTGTAAATGCTCATTATAGCTAACTTAATTATATGGCCAGTTCCTCAAGATAAACCAAAACTAGACTGGTATAAAGAGAATGAAAGGTGTAACTTTCATCATGTTCCTAGTCATGATTCATATCATTGTGTTTAATTACAACATATTATTGAGGAATTTATTGAAAATGGTGAGATTAAAATTAAGTTGGCCCCTAATCAAGACACAAATCAGGATATGGGAATCTATAAAGACCCCTTTCCTTGACATGATCCACCACCACCAAGAAATAATAATAATGGACAACATCAAGGATAGACATAGAATCAAAACAAAAAATAGGGTCAAAATCATAATGAGCATAATATAAATCATGATCCCCACACTAATAATGTGGCATTTAACAATGTGCCTTATGACTACAATAACACTATGGGATGTATTTTTGTAACCCACACTGCCACTATTATTATGATTTTGCATGGCCAATCTCATGTTACTCACAACATGAGACCCATCATTATAGGGTTATCACCCTCTCCCCTATTAATACTATGTTGAGTTCACATAATCATGTTATTACTCCATTTACATGGGTTACTAATCCTAAACAATAGTACCATTCTTCTAGAGGCTCCTCAGTGACCCAAACTTATAACAATATCATTAATCACCCATGAATCACCATCCAAGGCCCTTTACATCATCTTTATAATTATAAAAACTCTTTACCACCTCTAGGTTGTGCAGTCACAACTAGACACCTGTGAGTTACCATCCAAGGCCCTTCACCTACTTCTTTCCATAAACCCAATGAGAACATTCTGCCAATGGTTCCAAAGATGAATACTATCCCAAAAAAACCAAACTATTTCAATCCAAAATTCAAAGGCCTTATAGTCTAATGGACCAATTAGATAAAACCCCTATGCAAATTTCCATATTAGAACTCTTACAGACATCTGATGTCCATAAAACCATCCTCAACAAACTTTTACAAGAGTCTATTTTTCTTAATGATATAAACCTTGATTAGTTCCAGAACTTAATTGGACATTTGTCTATGTTTTGACAAATCAAGGTTGATCAAAAGGATATGTCCACTCTTGGCCCAAACCACAATAACCCACTATATATTGAGATAATCATTACTGATCACAAGATCAAGTAGGTTCTTATATATAATGGTTCAGGGTTGAACATCATATCTCTTAAATTGGTGTGACGATTGGGTTACATGGACAAAGACATTCAACTAGAGACTATTAAAATCAAGGCTTATAACAATGCTAAGAGGGAGTCATCTAGTGTAATTTAGTTACTAGTCATGGTTGGGGTTATTTCTCATCACACGTTATTATATATTGTGAATATTGATCTTCCTTATAACATACTTCTTAGTCATCCTTAGATCCATGAAGTACAGGCAGTTCCATCTACTCTTCACCAATGCCTTAAGTTTCTCCATGATGGAATCAAGGTTACTATTCCCATTGATTAGCAGCCATATCGATATTTTAAACATCTCAAAGTAGAGGTTCAAAATTATAACTATTGCCTAGGTTTTGAATTAATTGAAAAGAAGAACAAAGCCAACATTTCTCATCCATATCTATCTAATTATATAGACCCTAGTGATCTAGCCTCCACTTCAACTGATCTATTTCCCATAGCTTTGGCCAAGTAAGTGATTATTAAAGATGTAGGCATTTCCACATATCATCTAAAGGATGTCCCCCATATTGCAAAGTTACCAAAATCCCCTAAAACATTTGGTAAGCCTAAGACATCCCATACTCCTAACAGATCTGATCAGATTTGGAAACCAAAGAAGAAGTAACCAAAACCTCATATGGTTTTTGTACCTATAATTTCACCAAAGAAATATTGAGAGGCTTTTACCATGGGAGATTGGTTATATTTTAAGGGCCTTGTAGATTGTTTTCAAAATCTAAAGTATCCTATCCCTAAGAGGATAATGGATCATCTTGAATATATAAGGAAAGGCCTTGGCCCCTAGGCACAAGGAATTTTAGAGCCCTTACCAGTTGGAGTTGTCAATGGGAATCATGGTCTTGGATTTAAACCACCAAAGGATGACCTCATAACATTTGGTAGTGATTCTTCTAAAGTGACTAGTAACAAGACTCCTAGTAGTGACACAACATCCCATTATAGCCTTTTCAATGAGCTTGTTGATTCAAATGCCATTTTGACCATAACACATATTGGAGATACTCATCCTGAAGAAAAAACCCATCTTAGTGGTTCTTCCCTTCCTAAAGTAGGAAATTATATCCTTACCATTGGTGCTTCCTATCTTGAAGCAAACCCTCACTATAACCTATGTCTTTGCCATCCTAAACTCATAGATTGGGATGAGTAAAATTTGATCATATGCCTCGATGAGTTTCAAAATGAAGAATAATCTATAGAATAAATGGGCCTATGATATGTGTTCCCCAATGGGGATCATAAACAAGGTTTTGATTTTTCATTAAATTCTTTTACCTACTTTAGAGAGTTGGCAAACTTTTTTGGTCATAATAAAGAGCAAACATCAAGATCTTCAAGTGAAAACCTATATGAGGCACTTGTTGATTAGGGAAAAAGTAAATAAAAAGAGAAGCCTTTGAGTGAAAAACTATTTCAGACGCTCCCAAGTGGGAAATTTTTCTCATCCCCTCAGGATCTAGAAATTCCATCTAGCCCAAGTTCCATGGCTAGTAAAAGCATCTTTTTAGGACAACATCAAATATTTGACCATCTTGCTCTTGAGTTTACAGAGGTCTTTGCCAATTGGCCTTTACATGAGAAGGTAGATTTTGATTCTTCATATTATATAGATCTTTGGGAGGAACAAAAAGAGGATATAAAAGAAGAAGATGATCATGACCATACATTGCCTATAATTCTAGAAGATGGATCCACACTCCTTATAGAGAGCAAAACATAAGTGAATTTGGGAACCCATGAGGATCCCAAAAATTATTATCTTAGAGCTTCTCTTACTGAAGTAGAACATGAACATATTATATCCATTCTTAAGGATCATATAGACATATTTGTATGGGTATATTCTGACATGCCAAGCTTAGATCCAGATTTAGTTGTGCATCATCTAGTTGTTCACCCTAATGTTAAACCAATCAAGCAAAAGTTAAGAAAGATGCATCCATGTATCACCCTTTTGGTTAAGGTCAAGTTTGAGAAGTTGTTAGGAGCCAATTTTATTAGACCACTAGACTAGTCTAAATGGATTTATAACATAGTGCTAGTAAGTAAAAAGATCCGAGGCATATGTGTTTAAACTAATTTTCATGATATCAACAAGGCATGTCTCAAAGATGATTTTCCTCTACCCAATATCGGCATGATTTTCAACTCAACTATTGGGTATGAAATTATATCCTTAATGGATGCCTTTTCAAATTACAATCAGATCAAGATAGCCCTTGATGATCAACATAAGACTGCATTCACCACTCTATGGGGAATATTCTATTACCAAGTCATGCCATTCAGTTTGAAGAATGCTGGAGTGACATATTGATGTGTAATGACTATCATCTTCCATGACATGATGTATGCCATTATCAAGGACTATGTTGATGATATACTATCAAAATCAAGAACAAAAGTTTGACACCTTGACATTCTATAAAGAATATTTGAGAGGCTTCATGCATATAAAGTCCACTTGAATCCTAAAAAATGTGTCTTTAGAGTCACACCAAGAAAATTGTAAGGGTTTATTTTATCATAATGAGGGATTGAAGTCAACCCTGCAAAGTTAACTACTATTATGGAAATACCTCCACCCAACAATCTTAATTAGTTACATGGTCTACAAGTCAATATCCAGTCTATTCGTAGGTTGATTTCTCAATTGGTAGATAAGTGCCACCCATTTACCCATATATTAAAGAAAAGGGTAACATTTCAATGGGATGAAGATTTTTAGATAGAATTTACAAATATTAAAACATAATTGGCCAATCCACCAGTATTACGCCCTCCAAGACAAGGAAAGCCACTACGTCTTTACATATCAGCCATGGAATATGACTGGGGGCACTTTTGGCTTAGCATGATGATCATGGTGAGGAACACATAGTTTATTATTTAAGTCATACATTGGTAGCCTATAAACATAATTATATGCCTATTGAAAAGGAATGTTTAGCTATGGTCTTTTCCACTCAAAAAATATGACATTATATGTTAAATAACAAAACTTTTATTATTGCCAAGGTAGATTCTCTCAAGTTGATCTTATCTAAAGTATCTCTCTAAGGATGCATGGCTAAATGGATTATGCTCCTTAGTGAGTTTGATATTGAATACAAAAATTAGAAATAAATCAAAAGGTATATTCTTGTGGAATAACTTGTAGAAGCTCTTATTACAGCCAATCAACCTCTCAACTTTGACCTTCCAGATGATTATATCATGATGATAAAACAAGCATCACAAGAGCCTAAGCAATGGAAACTCTATTTTGATAGATCCTTCACATCTCAAGGATATGGATCTAGCATATTTTTGACAAAACCATAAGGGGATTTGATCCCTAAGGCCTTCTATATAAAATTTTAGTGTACAAAAAATATGGTTGAATATGAGGCATTAGTTACAAGGCTCCATCTTACCATATAGTGGGATATTCAAAGCTTAAATATTTATGGAGATTGATATCTAATAATGAATTAGAAAACTAGTTACTATCAAATAAGAGATTATAAGCTTGTCCCTTACAAGTAAATTATTGATAACCTTAAAAGACATTTTAAATCTCTACATTTTGAACAAGTTCCATTGGGTCAATAACAGGTCTACTGATGCCATGGAAACAATTGGTTCCATGATTCATATTAATGTTAGTGATAAATATTATCAATTATTAATTTAAAATCTTCTTTAGCTAGCACATATTTTATCAGATTCAGAAAGGATATGCACCATTACTAATCTTAATCTCTCACCTATGCTACCATGGTACCAAGATTTTTATAACTATTTCCATAGCCATGTATTTCCTTCCAACATTTCCAATAACCAATAAATTTTTTTATTTCATCACCTATCATGTTATATCGTCCTTGGAAACATGCTTTATCAACAAATATATGATGGAATGATTTTTTGTTATTTATCTTTGGGAGAATTCAAGCTCACACTAAAGGAGGTTCATGAAGGAATGTGTGGGGCACATAACAATGGTGTAGTCCTAGCAAAGAAACTTCTCAAACTAGGTTATTATTGGCCCAAAATGGAGATAGATGATTATAATTATGTAAAGAAGTGTGTTCCTTATCAATATCATGACAACTTGATACATGCACCTTCCTTACCATTGTATCCAATTACAACACCATGATCGTTATAATTATGGGGTCTTGATCTCATTGTAAAAATTAACCCAACATCTTTAGATGGCCATAAGCACATTTTGACTATGATCAAGTACTTTAACAAGTGGATTGAGGACATTCCTCTCACTTATTTTACTAGGAAACAAATATCCAAATTCATTGATTACCATATCATCTATCGATATGGCATCCCAACCTGTATTATATCTGATAATGGTAGATCCTTTGAAAACCAAGATATGAAAAATCTTTGTGCAAAATTCAAGATAAAGCATAGTAAATCCACTCCATATAACCCAAAAGGCAATAGACAAGCTGAGGCATCAAATAAAACCATTCTAGCCATCTTAAAAAATATTGTCAATGATGCTGGCCATAATTGGCACTTGAAACTCTTTCTCACCCTCTAGGATTATAGAACCAATCATCACACCCCAGCATGAGATACTCTTTACTCCCTTGTTTTTATAAAATAAGCTATCATATCGATCAAGATTGAAATCCAATCATTACAAATATTACTGGAACACATTGAAGATGATGAATACTATAGAGCCTCATGAATGTAAAAATTATAACTTCTTAATGGTAAGTGTTTGGCTACCCTAGAAAACATGTAGGCTTATCAGAATAAATTGTGGAGAAGCTACATCAAACACATTCTCCATCAAGAATTTGAGATTGGTGACCTAGTTTTGAAAGAGAACCAGAAGAACATGAATGTTGAACCTAGAAAGAAAGGCAAGTTTCATCCTAATTGGATAGGACCGTACATTGTCATGGTAAACTATGGATTAGGAGCATATTGATTGGCTAAACCTAATGGTGAAGAACTTTCAGAGCCCATGAACATCATAAACCTTAAGAGGTTCCATGCACAAACAACTTTGAAACATTATATATAAGACCCTTGACATAGGGGCAACTTGTGTTATTGTAATTTTATCCCACCCTTTTATCTTACCTTGATTACATTCTATACTACCCTAGTCAACTTTTTGTGAATCCTGACGGTAAAGACTTTGAACTCTTGGCACTCTAAACACATTCTCCATCCCATTCTGGATTGCTCTCTTCAAAGATGCATATTCTTTGTTATGTCTAGGACATGTTATAAGCTAGAACACTTTTTTTTCCCTTGACCAATCATGATCTTGATTATGTCTCATAAGCATTATAAAGATCTTCAGTAGTGGTTCCACAAATTGGTTTAGCTAGGACAATCTTGTGCAACTTTTGATAGGTGAGCAACCACATATTTTTAGTACAAGTATTTTATTTCTTTCTTATTTTATCAAGAACCTTGCTATCACTGATTTGTAAGCATGGGTTGTTATAGCCAGATTAGTTGTCTTAATGAAACTTATACTCTCAAGACGTGCATCTGCTTGACTACATGGTCCCACCTTGTGCATATTTAATCATAAAAATATAAAAAAACATTATAAATACTTTGAAAATACCAAAAACATCAGAACATGATCCACAAAATAATAAAAACATTATCTCATGCTTCTGTACATTTGTAACTTCCCATTCCACCATCCCATGCTCTCACCATTTTGTGAGCAACTGTTAATATCGAACAGTCTTATCATTTTGTGATAAACTATTAAGATTGAATGCTCTTTCCATTTTATGAGAAATTGTTAAGTTTAAATGTTCTTGCCATTTTTAAAGCATAGAAACACTGGTTCATTTCATCTTGTCCCACACACTTGCCATTTTTCAAGATCATTCTTTCTCATCTCATCAGCTTCTTGTCTACTAGACCATTCTCATTTGTTTGTCATATCTTCCATTTCTTCTATAATATTAATCATGTTGGTTTGATCATCATTTTCCTTTTACCCCTTTTCTTGAGAGAACTACATTTGGACTAAAGTTCATGTTAGAATATGCATCCATGGAACTATGTAGGCAACATCCATTGTCTTATACATCTGGACTCATCTCGGCCAACCCCTTCTTTTTCTTCTCTTCCCCCATTTCTTCTGTCATTATTCCTCTTTAATTAGGCAACCATTGTTGTGTCATTTTTCTTTGTTATGATTTGGTGGAAATTAATGTCTCTACCGCACATACATGAATATTTGTGTTTAAACCGCATAAAGTTGGTTTTTTGTTTGTGTGTGTTTATTTGGGTTTCTTAGTATTTTGTTGAGCTTTCTCACATCTCCTTTTATTTCTTCTCCTTTTATCTTTTTATTACTTCTTAGTCTTGTGTTTCTTAGTCTTATTTTTCTGTTTGATTTTGCTTTTTTCTTTTATGTTCAAGGATACCTTGATGGTCCACATGGATCTTGATTATTCATATCTTGGTCTCATATCATTAAGATCTTCTTGCTTTTTATTTTTAAACATTTTTTGTTTCTACTTAAGTCTTGATAGATCATATGTTGATTTTAAGTTAGGTTCTTTTATGTTTATCTTTTTATTTGTTTTTGATTTTTGGTTTAAATGTAAATCACTATAACTCTGGTTTTGGTCATTATTTTACCATTATCCTTAGTTATAGATATTCACATTTGAATTGGTTTAGTGTAATTTGAATCTTATGTCATTCTAAGTTATTCATACTTATGATGCCTAATTTATTTTTCTATAGCAATCACTTTATGCTTAGGTCTCAATGTTTTAATGTTAATGTCAGCTCTGATGAATGATTCTCAAGAAAACATTGTAAAATGTAGGATCATGATATAAAATTAGGCTTATAGGTAGCATGCATTTTATTACTCAGTTTTATGCTTAGATGTACAAATCTTTACATACATTATGAGTCTAATCAATTCTTGGTCATTTTTCATCATTTCTCAATCTATTCTCTCCCAAACTTAGGTGAACTACATTGGCCTAAAGTTCATATTGGAACATGAGTCCATGGAAATATGTATGCAATGCTCAATTTTTATTGAGGTTAGCTCAACTATCTCCATTATTATTTTCATCTCTCTCATCACTTTGTGCCTTCTCATATGCTCAATTTTATATGGATTTCTAAGCCATTACACTATCACATGTACATTTGTGCTCGTTCGCTTTAACCTATCTTTTGGGTTATATCCTTGAGCTATTTTGCTTGGTAATTACCCATGCTAGGGCAAAACTTCTGATTCACATCCAAATAAAATCAGCTCTACAGGGGTAAAATCATTCTTTATTCTTTATCAATGATCAAAATTTTCCCTACTGGGGCACAACTATTTTATCATGATCACATCTTCTCTAATGGAGTACTTATAATCTTCTTCTTGTAGACCCCATTCTAGTGGTGCTTCCATTCCTAAAGTAGAATTTTCTCCCTTTTCCTCTAATTCTAATATATCCACATTAGAGCCCATGATGGAAATATTTTAGTGTGCAACTTATCTTAAGATTGATCAATGCCATAAGTGTACAAATTGTACTCTCAAATTGGGTACATTTAAAATGTGTCCCTTAAATTTATATATTATATCTTTCCCATTATCCCTATTTCTGGGGCCTATTTTACCTCCCATTATATTTTGATCATTGATTTCAATCACATGTGCAAGCATTAGCTCATCTGGATGTGATTTATTCCCTGGGTTAATCTCTCTTTTTGAGAGTTCATCCTTCTCTTTCATCCTAGTATGTCCTCTTGAGGGGGCATCATGGGTCTATTATAATTTCTTCTTGACAACTCTTTTATTTGAAAATATGTTTCTTAGCTTGAATGTCTTTCCATGCCTTCTCAAATAGGGGCAAAATGTAGACATCCAATTCCTAACACCATTTGTGTTGAAATTGTCAATCTTACTCGAATTGCACTCAAATGCACATTTTAGGTCAAAATCTATAAAATATCCTAAATTGTTTGAACATGTCATTTACAAGTGCCATTTTAGGTCAAAGTATCCCTAAATAAGGAAATCTATTTTATGGGCCAACTAACTTTGATCGGATCATTTTGAGTCGAAATAACCATTTCACCATTTAGTGCTCCAGATCACTTGTTTCCTTTAATTAATTTGTACACATCATGTACCCTTATTATTTTATGTTGAAAACATCCAAAATGGGAATACAGTTCTAATGCATCTAGCATCACCTTCTAATTCTTCTTGAGTTAAATAATGATTTAGTAATATGACTTTTTGACCATTTTGATTGATTAAGGACCAATTTTAAAATAATTGCATAAATTTTGATTAACCTTGTTCAAGGCTAATTAATCCAAATCAAGAGCTTAAGTGGATTTTCCATGAGATTTGTTGAATATTTATTTTTAAAAATTTATTCTCATTATCTGCATCAACTAGTGACATCATCCATGGGGTGGCATCCATCAAGCTATAAGTGCATAAAATATTAGGATAATGGTTAGTTAATGCCTCCCATGCCTCTTCAATGCCCCTTATTCCAAGATCATCTTGAGGATAATTATGGATTTAATTCTAAATATTAGGATTAACCTCAACCACACATCTTCATCTCAAGATGGATGGTTGAGGTTGATCCTGACCAATCTCAAAAATCTATAAATAGAGAGGCCATGAACATCATTTCCAAGCTATTTTGGTGTAGGGTTATTATGCTCAAATATATTCAAAGCTTGAAAATTGTAAAGTTATAATGCTAAATTATTTTCACAAATTTTATTGATAGGCTAGTTTAGTGGTTTACAATCAAGAGCCTAGGTTTTATGGAGTGTTCTTGAGGCATTGGAGGAGCTTACCACCATTGTTGACAAAGACAAGGATGCTTGATCAAGGGAGAACATTTTTTTGAGCCACATAGGTATGGTGAATCCATTTGGGAAGGTAATACGGTGATTTATTTATTTCATTTGTTTCTTGATATCCTTTGTAATTCCCATAGGAATATATAGGCTTGGTTAGTTAGTTCTTTATGAATGTTTTATGGTTTATGGACTAATGCTTGACTAACTTATTTTGTAATCCTCTCTACATCTTGGCATGCCTGATGGAATGAGATGCATCCTAAAACTAAAGAAGATCATTTTCAACCTTAAAAAACTTATTTAAGATTTTAAAACTCTCGCAATTTAGGTTTTTAACTTTATTTTGCCATTTTTTGTTTCCATGGTTTTTACATAGTAAACGACATCGGTAGAAATATTGACATTGATTAATTGACCTAAATAATGCTAGTTAGTAAAATTGACATTAGTTAGATCTTGATTGGTCATAACCAACATTGGTGGTATTGACCGATGTCAGTCACTATGTTTTTCCAAAAACATAGACCTGAGACTTACTTTTCCAAAGTTTCTTGTTTCAAATTTAAAAGTTATTCAAAGATAAAGGACATGGTAACAATTTTGCTATAAGATCAAGTTTAAAATTTTCTTTAAATTTTTTTAAATTACCTTTGCATGCTAAAAAATGGATTAGGAACCTTGTTTTGGTTTTTAACAAAGAATTTTTTAAGTGTTTTTGGTGAATGTTTTCCATGTTTACAACTAAGGCCAAGGGGTCAAATGAACACCACCAAACATTTCATTTGTGTTTAAAATTGAACACAATTTTTAATTCTTGTTTGCAATGATTGATTAGATTAATCTTGTTTGGAAAAAAGAGGAATGTTGCATGTATATTCTTCCATTTTTCCCCTATAGGGAACCCTTGGAGTCAAAAGCACTATTCCTATTATAAGTAGCCTAGTCTAAGGCTTAGAAAGAATGTCACCTAAAGCATTCCCCAAAAAATAATTAAAGTTTGGGTGATCTTGAAAATGACCCTAAAGTATTTATATTTTATGCTTTCTTTATTTTCTTGCAAACTTGGCTTGTGAGGGAATTCATCACCTCTCACAAGTTCTTTAGGGAAGCTTTAACCCCAGGTTTTACCTCCTGGCATTGACTTCACTTGGCTCCTTTAGAGTTACACACAGGATATAGTGGCACTTTGGACATCACACTACACTAAGTGAATAGTAGGATGTAGTGGTTGCATAAAGGACTAGACCTTTATACAATAAGCCGAGTACTACAGACACAAAATCTATGATTTTATTTTGCATTATTTGGCATGAAGATCATTATGTAATTCATTCCCCTAGAACATTTGAAACTTGAAAGTTTAGTAGAACCCACTTTAACATACCTTATCTA
This sequence comes from Torreya grandis, assembly GCA_037957365.1. NCBI lineage: Eukaryota > Viridiplantae > Streptophyta > Pinopsida > Cupressales > Taxaceae > Torreya > Torreya grandis. The sequence continues at coordinate 1,224,634 of JARHVA010005101.1, read as the reverse complement.
TTTAAAATTAAGACATTTTTTTTCATTAGCTTACTTGGTCTTGATTTGTGTCTAAAACTACTTGTTAACTTAATGAACTTAACCAAAATATATTGTCATCAATTTTCCTGAGCAAAGGAAGTATTATGCTATCCAAATGGAAAATTCTGACTTTCCTTGATCAAATTATTCTCAAAATATTTGTGTTATGACATCCACTTTGGCACAGTCATGCTGCCCAATTGAGTATAGAACTTCTACCTAATTTGTTTAAATCCTTCATTTATAATCCACTTTCAAAATTGAACCTTTTTGAGTTCTAAGGTTTGGTGCATCTAAGTCGGTTCACCATTTGTGCACTAGGCTTGTTCTAACTTATGTTCAATTTAATATTTGGATTGAAGGTCATTTATTAATACTCAAAATCACATTGTCATCTTGGTAGAATCAAGTCATCTTACGTATCACTCACATTTTGGGTCCTAGAACATATTTTATCCTACTAGAATCATGTGGTAACATTGTTCTACCCATTTGGTCCTAGCTTTACACTTAGTATTTCACATATGTCTTTTCATCTTGAGTTTCTTAGTTTATTTTGTCTTCTTTGTAATCTAGAGAGTTTTCCTCTAAATTTCTAGGGTCAACTTGTCGAAGTTGAAACTAGATTTTGTAGTGTGGGTGTATCACAAAGATCTACACTTTGGTGTACTAGTTTTCACCTTGGGTCTTTGAGTTACCTTACTCTCTTCTGATCTATAATATTTCAAATTTACCAAAGGTTGAGTAATTTCATAAGCTAAATCTTCTAAATTATGTGTGGTTTCAAACCACCCTCCCTTATAGTCTCATTAGTCCCTTGGTTGTTTGTTTAAAGTGAGCTAAAACATAATTTGATTAGTTATTAAACATTGGTCCAGAGTTAGTCAAACACACAAAGTAGCTCTTTTTAGACATGACTCAAAGTTTCACTTGTAGTGGGGCCTCTTATGGCCTTAGTTATGAGGATGAGAAATTTTATGATGGTCAAGACAATCCTATTGTGTTTTATGATATCCCCAAAATAGTAGGATTTAAAGATGATTACAATGAATATCAACCCCAAGAACAACAAGATGAAGCCCTTCTTAGATTGATAAAATTAGGTTCTAAATGACCTTATAAGTTTCTTACAAAATAATTGCATACCTTGGTTAGAGAAGGAGAATAATGATGCTAAGAGAAAGCTTTTGTACAAATAGACATACCTTCTTCTTCTAAAAAAGGAAAGGAAATACAAATAGAGTCAAAATCCACAAATATAGATCTTCTCGCTAAGATCAAAATAATAAGTCAATGATATGCAAATCAACTTGTTATAGACTTAACTAACTCCCTCATTGCTACTTCAATTTACAATAAGGCTTTGAAAGAACATGAAGATATGGTGGACAATATACAATAAGTATTAGATGAGAACATTACCATAGTGGATCAAGGTAATCTAAATGAACATTTGAAGTCACACAAGACCTTATAAGATGTTCCATTTGATAAGAAAATATATTCTGCAATCATTAAGAATGTCTTTTTACTTTACAAACTCAGAAACACAAACATTCAGTTCAAATTGAGGAAATTACTCAAACAAACTAAACATTGGTAAATAAACATAGACATTTCCAAAATCAACAAAACACAAAACAACCAAATTCAGGGAATGTTTTACAATCCAAGAATCAATGGCCTATATTATCAAATCAAGAAATAAATTATAACCAAATCATGGATCACAAGGTATATGCTCCTTATAGATCCATACAAAACTAGGAGCACATTCCACCCCAACATTAACAAAATCAAGGGCACATTCCACCCTAACAGTAGCACAATTAGGGGCACATTCCACCCTAATAGTAACAAAATTAGGGACACATTGCACCCCAACAATAAAAAAATTAGGGGCACATTCCACCCTAACAACAACAAAACTAGGGGCACATTCCACCCCAACAACAACAAAATCAAGGGCACATTCAACCCCAACAACAATAGAACTAGGGGCACATTCCACCCCAATAGCATATTATCCAATCCACAAATGCACCAAACATACAAGAATGGAATTATATGAAGGAAGTTTTCCAAAGATTGGAGATGAACAATAGGGTCAAAAGTACAAATTTAATGAGATATGCCCATATCCATTTGACTTATCTATTCTTCAAAACCCCTTTCTACATCACTTTGAGGCACCCAAATTTGACAAATACAAAGGGAAAGGAGATCCATGTAAACACATACAAGCATTCTTCATCTTGTGTCAAGAGGTTTCTTGTAGTAGCGGGCACTTATTATAACTCTTTTTGTGAAGTTTAGCATGACAAGCTCTTGATTGACTATTGAAACTACCCAAGGGATCAGTTATGGATTGGAACGACTTATCATAAAAGTTTGTTAACCATTTCTCATATAACATAGAACATGAATTTATTATTTTTGACTTATGAAAATCTAAATAGCATGATGGTGAATGTTTTGATGTATATGTACAAAGGTGGAGAGCATTGGTAGGCCACTTTTAGCATAATTTACCAGACAAATAGTTTGAGGATATCTTTGAATAAAATTTGCATCCCAAAGTTGTGTATAATTTACTTTTAGCTTGTGATAACTCATTTAAATAAATTATTGACAAAGGAGTGTAGATTGAGAAGGCTCTTATTACTAAGGGCCTTGTTAAGATCTTTGTACAAGGATAAGCACCTAATCAGAATAAATCACTGGATTTTCAAATAGTTATGAGGGATAAGTCTAAGGGCTTTCACAAATATAAGAACATGGTTGGAAATGGGGTGATATAAAAAAGACATGTACAAATGGTATAGACTATGCCTCCTCCAAATGTACAAATAACTCCCTCAAATTTGCTACCTACTTTGAAAATATAACCTCCATGAAGGAGGTTTCATAAAAATATTAGAGTCATCAGCAAGTTAAGAGAATCAATTGAAGTAGTATTGTAAAATCTCATTATAGCTAACTTAATTATATAGATCGTATCAAGGCCATTTCCTCAAGATCATCCAAAACTAGACTGGTACAAAGATAATGAATGGTGTAACTTTCATTGTGTTCCTGGTCATGGTGTATATCATTGTGGTCAAATGTAACATATTATTAAGGACTTTATGGAAAATGGTGAGCTGGAAATTAAGTTGGCCCCTAATCAAGACACAAATTAGGATATGGGAATCTACAAAGACCCCTTTCCTCGACATGATCCACCACCACCAAGAAATAATCAAAATGGTCAAAATCAAGGATAGAGGTAGAATCAAAACCAAAAATAAGGTCAGAATCATAATAAGCATAATCAAAATCATGATCCCCACACTAATAATGTGGTATTTAATAATGTGTCTTATGACTAAAATAACACTATGGGATGGATTTATACAACCCATATTGCCACTGTTACTGTGACTCTACATGACTAATCTCTTATTACTCACAATATGAGACCCATCATTATAGGGTCAGCACCCTCTCCCCCTATTAATACCATGTCGAGTTCACATCATCATGTTGTTACTCCATTTACATGGGTTACTAATCTTGAACAATAGTACCATTTTTATAGAGGCTCCTCATTGACCCAAACTTATAGAAATACCATTAATCACCCATGAGTCACCATCTAAGGCCCTTTACCTCATCCTTCTAATTATAAAAACTCTTTGCTACCTCTAGGTTGTGTAGTCACAACTAGACACCTATGAGTTACCACCCAAGGCCATTCACCCAGTTCTTTCCATAAACATAATGAGAAAATTGTGCCAATGGTTCCAAAGATGAATACTATCCCAAAAAATACCAAACTATTTTAATCCACAATTCAAAGGCCTTATAGTCTAATGGACCAATTAGATAAAATCCCTCTGCAAATTTCCATATTAAAACTCTTGCAGACATCTGATGTCCATAAAACCATCCTCAATAAATTTTTACAAGATTCTATTATGATTAATGATATAAACCTTGATCAGTTCTAGAACCTAATCAGACATTTGTCTTCATTTTGACAAATCACATTTGATCAAAAAGACATGTCCACCCTTGGCCCAAAACACAATAACCCACTATATATTGAGATAATCATTGTGGATCACAAGATCATGCAAGTTATTATAGATAATGGTTCAAGGATGAACATCATATCTCTTAAATTGGTGCAATGATTGGGTTACATGGACAAAGATATTTAATTAGATACTATTATAATCAAGGCTTATAACAACACTGTGAGGGAGTCATCTGGTACAATTTGGTTACTAGTCATGGTTTGGGCTATTTATTATCACACATTATTCCATATTGTGGATATTAAGCTTCCTTATAACATACTTCTTGGTTATCCTTAGATCCATGAAGTACAAGTAGTTCCATCTAATCTTCACTAATGCCTTAAGTTTCCCCATGATGGGATCAAGGTTACTATTCCCATTGATCAGCAACCATACCAATATTACAAACATCTCAAAGTAGAGTTTCAAAATTATAATGAGTTCCTAGGTTCTGAATTCATTGCAAATAAGAACAAAGCCAACATTTGTCATCCATCTCCATATAGTTATATATAACCTAGTGATCTAGCCTCCACTTCAATTGATCTATTTCCCATAGCTTTTTCCAAGCAGGTGATTATTAAAGACACAATCATTTCCATGTATCATATGAAGGATGTCCTCTATATTGAAATGTTACCAAAACCCCTAAAACATTTGGCAAGCCTAAAAATTCCTAGACTCCTAATAGATTTTATCAGATTTGGAAACCAAAGAAGAAGAAACCAAAACCTCTTGTGGTTTTTACACCTACAATTACACCAAAGAAAGATCGAGAGGCTTTTACCAAGGGAGATTTGTTATAATCTGAGGGCCTTGCAATATTTTTTTAGAATCTAAAGTATCCTATCCCTAATAGGATAATGGATCATCTTGACTATACAAGGAAATGCCTTAGCCTCTAGGCACAAAGAATTTTAGAGCCCTTATCAGCTGGAGTTGTCAATGGGAATCATGGTCTTGGATTTAAACCACCAGAGGATGACCTCATAACATTTGGTAGTGATTATTAAAATGTGATTGGTAATAAGACTCCTATTAGTGACACAACATCCCATTATAGCCTTTTCAATGATCTTACTAATTCAAATTTATTTGATTCATATGCCATTTGACCATAACACTTATTAGAGCTTCTCATCCTAAGGCAAAAACCAATCCTAGTGGTACTTCCCTTCTTAAAGCAGGACATTATATCTTTACCATTAGTTCTTCCTATCTTGTATCAAACCCTCATTGTAACCTATGCCTTTATCGTCCTGAAATCATAGATTGGGATCAATAGAATTTGGTCATATGCCTCAATGAGTTTCAAAATAAAGAATCAATTGCATAATACATGGGAATATGAGATGCATTCCCCATTGGGGATCATAAACAAGGTTTTGATTTTTCATTAAATTCTTCTACCTACTTTGGAGAGTTGGAAAACTTTCTTGGTCATAATAAAGAACAAACATCAAGATCTTCAGGTGAAAACCTCTATGAGGCACTTGTTGATCAAGGAAAAAGTTAATAAAAAGATAAGCCTTTGGGTGTAAAATTGTTTTAGGCACTCCTAGGTGGGAAATTTTGCTCATCCCCTTAGGATGTAGAAAGTCCATCTAGCCCAAGTTCCATGGCTAGTAAAAGCATCTCTTCAGAACAACATCAAATATTTTACCATCTTACTCTTGAGTTTACAAAGGTCTTTGCCAATTGGCCTTTACCTAAGAAGGTAGATTTTGATTCTTCATATTATCTAGATCTTTGGGAGGAACAAAAAGAGGATATAGTAGAATAAGATGATCATGACCATACATTACCTACAATTCTAGAAGATGGATCCACACTTCTTATGGAGAGCACAACATACATTAATTTGAGAACCCATGAGGATCCCAAAAATGTTTATCTTGGAGCTTCCCTTACTAAAGTAGAATGTGAACATATTATATCCATTCTTAAGGATTATATAGACATCTTTGCATGGGCATATTTTGACATGGCATGCCTAGATCTAGATTTAGTTGTGCATCATCTAGTTGTTCACCCTGATGCTAAACCAGTCAAGCAAAAGTTAAGAAAGATGCATCCATGCATCACCCTTTTGGTTAAGGCTGAGTTGGAGAAGTTGTTAGGAGCCAATTTTATCAGACCATTAGACTACTCTAAATGGATTTATAACATAGTGCTAGTAAGTAAAAATATCCCAGACATACGTGTTTATACTAATTTTCATGATATCAATAAGGCATGTCTCAAAGATGATTTTCCTCTACCCAATATCGACATGATTGTCAACTCAACTTTTGGGTATGTGATTCTATCCTTAATGGATGGATTTTATGAATATAATCATATGAATATAGCCCTTGAAGATGAACATAAGATTGCATTCACCACTCTATGGGGAACATTCTGTTACCAAGTCATGCCATTCAGTTTGAAGAATGCTAGAGGCACATATTAGTGTGTAATGACTATAATATTCCATGACATGATTCATGACATTATCAAGGACTATGTTGATGATATACTATCAAAATCAAGAAAAAGAGCTGGACACCCTGACATTCTATGAAGAATATTTGAGAGGCTTCATGCATCTAAAGTCCACTTGAATCCAAAAAATGTGTCTTTATAGTCACATCAAGAAAATTGCTAGGGTTCATTATATCATAATGAGGGATCAAATTAAACCATGCAAAGGTCACCACTATTATGTAAATGCCTCCATCGAACAATCTTAAATAGTTGTGGGGTCTACAAGGTAAGATCTAATCTATATGCAAGTTCATTTCTCAACTGGCAGATAAGTGCCACCCATTTACACATCTCTTAAAGAAAGGGGTAAAATTTCAATGGGATGAATATTTTTAGATAACATTTACAAAGTTTAAAACATACTTGGCCAATCCACCAATCTTACACCCTCCAACACAAGGAAAGCCACTTCTTCTTTACATATCAGCCATGAAATATGCATTGGGGGCACTTTTGGCTCAGCGTGATGATCATGGTAAGGAACATGTATTTTATTTTTTAAGACATACATTGGTAGCCTATGAACATAATTATATGCCTATTCAAAAGGCATGTTTTTATATGGTGTTTTCCACTCAAAAATTATGACATTATATGTTAAATAACAAAAAAAAATTATTTCCAAGGTAGATCCTCTCAAGTTCCTCTTATCTAAAGCAGCTCTCTAAGGATGCATGGATAAATGGACTATGCTCCTTAGTGAGTTTGATATTGAATAATAGAATTAGAAGGCAATCAAAGGGTATATTCTTGTGGAAAAACTTGTATAAGGTCCTATTATAACCACTCAACCTCTCAACTTTGACCTTCCAGATGATTATATCATACTAATAGAATAAGAATCACAAGAGCCTGAGTAGTGGATACTCTATTTTAATGGATCCTTCACATCCCAAGGTTATGGATCTAGAATATTGTTGATAATACAATAAGGGGATTTGATCCCCAAGGCCTTCTATACAAAATTTTAGTGTAAAAATAATATGGTTGAATATGAGGCATTGGTTATAGGGTTCCATCTTGCCATATAGTGGGATATTCAAAGCTTAAAGTTATATGGAGATTCATAGGTAATCATAAATTATACAACTGGTTAGTTTCAAATAAGAGATGATAAGCTTGTCCCTTATAAGCAAATTGTTGATAACCTTAAAAGACATTTTAAATCTTTAAAGTTTAAGCAAGTTCCATGAGTCAATAATAGGTCTACCAATGCCATGGAAATAATTGGTTCCATGATTCAAATGAATGATAGTGATAAAGAGTATCAATTATTGATTGAAAATATTCTTTATCCATCACATATTTTATCAGATTTAGAGAGGATATGCACCATTACTAATCTTAATCTCTCACCTGTGCTACCATGTTACCAAGATTTTTATAACTATTTCCATAGCCATGTCTTTCCTACCAACCTTTCCAATAGTGAAAAAAAACTTTTCCTTCATCACCTAACATGTTATATCCTCCTTGTAAACACACTTTATCAAAAAAGCTATGATGGAATGCTTCTTCATTATTTATCTTTGGGAGAATTCAAATTGGCACTAAAGGAGGTTCATGAAGGAATGTGTGGGGCACATACCAATGGTGTAGTCATAGCAAATAAACTTCTCAAGACATGTTATTATTGGCCTAAAATGGAGATAGATGCTTGTAATTATGTAAATAAGTGTGTTACTTGTCATCATCATGACAACTTGATACATGTACCTTCTTTACCATTGTATCTAATTACAACACTATGGTCATTCTAAACATGGGGTCTTGATCTCATTGAGAAAATTAACCCAATATCATCATATGGTCATAATCACATTTTGACTATGACTGCGTACTTTACCAAGTGGATTGAGGCCATTCCTCTCACTTATGTTACTAGGAAATAAATAGCCAAATTCATTCATTACCATATCATTTGTTGATATGGCATCCCAACCCATATTATATCTGATAATGGTAGATATTCTACAAACTAGGATGTGAAAGCTCTTTATGAAAAATTCAAGATCAAGTATAAGAAATCTACTCCATATAACTCACAAGGCAATAGACTGGTTGAGGAATCAAATAAAACCACTCTATCCATCTTAAAAAATATTGTCAATGATGCTATCCATAATTGCCACTTACAACTCTTTCCCACCCTCTGGGCTTATAGAACCAATCATTACACCCCAACTAGAGATACTATGTACTCCCTTATTTTTGGAGTTGAAGCTATCATATCGATCAAGATTGAGATCCCATCATTAAAAATATCACTGGATCACATTGAAGATGATGAAGACTATAGAGCCTCATGGCTACAAGAACTAGAACTTCTTAATGGTAAGCATTTGGCTACCCTAGAAACATTATAGGCTTATTAGAATAGATTATGGAGAAGCTATAACAAACACATTCTCCCTAGAGAATTTGAGATTGGTGACCTAGTTTTGAAAGAGAACTAGAAGAACACAAATGTTGAACCCAAAAAGAAAGGCAAGTTTTAGCCTAATTGGTTAGGACCATACATTCTCATGGTAAACTATGGATTAAGAGCATATCAACTCCATAAACCTAATGGTGAATAACTTTTAGAGCCCATGAACATCATACACCTTAAGAGGTTCTATGCATGAACAACTTTGAACCATTATCTATAAGACCCCTGACTTGGGGGAAACTTGTGCTATCATAATTTTATCCCACCCTTTTATCTTACCTTGAATACATTTTATACTACCTTGGTCCACTTTTCATTAATCTTGATGGTAAAGGCTTTGAAATCTTGGTACTCTTAACACATTCTTCATCCCATTCTAGATTGCTCTCTTCAAAGATGCATATTCTTTGTTATGTCTATGACATATTATAAGCTAGAACACATTTCTTCCCTTGACCAATCATGATCTTGATTATGTCTCATAAGCATTATAAAAATCTTTAGTAGTGGTTCCACAAAGTGGTTCAGCTAGGAAAATCTTGTGAAGATTTTTACAGGTGAACAACCACATCTTTTCAGTACAAGTATTTTATTGCTTTATTTTTTTATAAATAACCTCACTCTCATTGATTTGTAAGCATGGGCTGTTGTAGCTGGATTAGATATCTTATTGAAACCTCTACTCTCAGGACGTGTGTATCCTTGTCTAGATGGTCCCACCTTATTTATATTTTATTGAAAAAACACCAAAAACATTATAAATTCTTTGAAAATAACAAAAACATCAAAACGTGATCCACAAAATAATAAAAACATTATCTCATGCTTTTGTACATTTTTATATTCCCGTTCCACCATCCCACACTCTCACCATTTTTTGAGCCACTATCAATATTAAACGCTCTTGTCATTTTGAAAGAAACTATTAAGATTGAATTCTCTTGCCATTTTATGAGCAATTATTAAATTTAAATTCTCTTTCCATGTTTCAAGCATAGAAACACTAATTCATTTCATCTTGTCCCACACACTTGCTATTTTGGAAGATCATTCTTTCTCATCTCATCAACTTCTTGTTTACCAGACCATTCTCATTTTTTTGTCATATCTTCCATTTCTTATATAATATTAATCATGCTAGTCTGATCATGCTAGTCTGATCATCATTTTCCTTCTATCCCATTTCCTGGGAAAACTACATTTGGCTTGAAGTTCATGCTTGAATATGCATCCATTGAACTATGTAGGCAACATCCACTTGTCTTATACATCTAGAGTCAGCTTAACCAACCCCTTATTTTTATTCTCTTCCCCCATTTCTTCTGTCATTATTCATCTTTAATTAGGGAAAAATTATTGTGTCATTGTTCTTTGTTATGATGTGGTGGAAAGTAATGCCTCTACCACACATACATGAACATTTGTCTTTAAACCACACTAACTTGGTTTTTTGTTTGTGTGTGTTTATTTAGGTTTCTTGGTATTTTGGTGTGCTTTCACGCATCTCCTTTTATTTCTTCTCCTTTTATCTTTTTATTACTTCTTAGTCTTGTGTTTCTTTGTCTTGTTTTTCTGTTTGATTTTGCTTTTCTCTTTTGTGTTCAAGAATACCTTGATGGTCCACATGGATCTTGATTATTCATATATTGGTCTCATGTAATTAAGATGTTCTTGCCTTTTGTTTTTAAACATTTTTTGTTCCTACTTAAGTCTTGATAGATCATATCTTGATTTCAAGTTAGGTTCATTTATGTTTATTTTTTTTCATTGTTTTTGCTTTTTTGTTTAAATGTAAATCATTGTAACTCTAGTTTTGGTCTTTATTTTACCATTGTCCTTATTTATAGATATTCAAATCTAAATTGGGTGTAATTAGAATATTATGTCATTCTAAGTTATTCATACTTATGATTCCTAATTTATTTTTCTATAGCAAGCACTTTATGCTCAGGTCTTAATCTTTTAATGTTAATGTTAGCTATGATGAATGATTCTCAAGAACACTCCATAAAACCTAGGCTCATGATATGGAATTAAGCTTCTAGGTAGCATGCATTTTAGTACTCAATTTTATGCTTAGACATGCATCTATTTTCATACATTTTGAGTATAATCAATTCTTGGTCATTTTTCATCATTCCTAAATCTATTCTCTCCCAAACTTGGGTGAACGACATTGGCCTAAATTTCATGGTGGAACATGAGTCCATGGAACTATGTAGGTAGCATTCAATTTCTATCAAGGTCAACTCAGATATCTCCATTATTATTTCCATCTCTCTCATGACTTTATTCATTCTCATATACTTTGTTTTATATGGTTTTCTAAGCCATTACACCATCGCATGTACGTTTGTGCCCACCCACTTTAACCTATCTTTTGGGTTATATCCTTGAGATATTTTTATTTCCAATTTCCCTTACTAGGGCACATATTTTGAAGCACATCCAAATAAAATCATATCTACAGGGGAAAACTCATTCTTTATTCTTTATCAAGGATCAAAATTTTCCCTACTGGGGCACAACTATTTTATCATGATCACATATCCTCTACTAGAGTACTTCTTATAATCTTCTCCTTAGAGACCCCATTCAAGTGGTACTTCCCTTCTTGAAGTGTAATTTTCTCCCTTTTCCTCTAATTCCAAGATATCCACATTAAATCTGATGATGGAAATATTTTAGTGTGCAACTTGTCTCAAGATTGATCAATGCCATAAGCACATAGCTTGTACTCTTAAATTGGGTACATTTAAAATGTGTCCCTTACATTTATGGATTGTATCTTTCCCATTTTACCTATCTTTGGGGCCTATTATACCTCTCATTACATTTTTATCATTGATGGTAATCACATGTGCAAGCATTAGCTCGTTTGGATGTGATCTATTCCCTGGGCTAATGTCTCACTTTCTCTCTCTTTTCGAGAGTTCATCCTTCTCTTTTATCCTAGTATGTCATCTCGAGGGGGCATCATGGGCTTGTTATAATTTCTTCATGACAACTCTTTTCTTTGAAAAGATGTTACTTAGCCTAAATGTCTCAATACACCTTCTCAAATAGGGGTAAAATGTAGACATCCAATTCCTAACACCATTTGTGTTAAAATTGTCAATCTTACTTGAATTGCACTCAAATGTACATTTTAGGTCAAAATTGATAAAATGTCCTAAATGGTTTAAAATTGTCATTTACAAGTGCCATTTTAGGTCAATGTATCCCTAAATATGGAAATTTATTTTATAGGCCAGCTAACATTAATTAGATTATTTCAAGTCAAAATGACCATTTCACCATTTAGTGCTCTGGATCACTCTTTTCTTATAATTCATTGGTACACATCATGTACCTTTGTTATTTGATGTTGACAACATCCTAAATGGGAATATAGTTCTAATGCATCTAACATCACCTTATAATTCTTCTCGAGTAAAATTATGATCTAGTAATATGACTTTTTGACCATTTTTATTGATTGAGGACCAATTTTCAAATAATTGTACAAATTTTGATTAACCTTATTTAAGGCTAATTAATCTAAATCAAGAACTTAAGTGGATTTTCCATGAGAGTTGTTGAATATTTATTTTTGAAAATTGATTATTATTATCTTCATCACCTAGTGACATCATCCATGGGGTGGCATCCATCAAGCCATAAGTACATAAAATATCAAGATTATGGGTCACCCATTCCTAGTTAATGCCTCCCATGCCTCTTTAATGCCCCTTCTTCTACGATCATCTTGAGGATAATTATGGAGGTATTTCCAAGTATTAGGATTATCCTCAACCAAACATCTTCATATCAAGATGGATGGTTGAGGTTGTTCCTGACCAATCTCAAAAATCTATAAATAGAGAGGCCATTGACATCATTTCCAAGCTATTTTGGTACAAGGCTATTATGCTCAAATATCTTCAAAGCTTGAACATTGAAAAGTTATAATGCTAAATTATTTTTAGAAAGTTTCATTAATAGGATATTTTAGTGGTTTACAATCAAGATCCTAGGTTTTATGGAGTGTTCTTGCGGCATTGGAGGAGCTTACCACCATTTTTGACAAAGACAAAGATGCTTGATCAAGGGAGAACATGTTTTTGAGCCACACAGGTATGGTGAATCCATTTGGGAAGGTACTATGGTGATTGATTTATTTCATTTTTTTCTTGCTATCCTTTTTAATTCCTATAGGAATAGATAGGCTTGGTTATTTAGTTCTTTATTCATGTTTTGTGGTTTATGGATTAATGCTTGACCAACTGGTTTTGTAATCCTCTCTACAACAAGTAGACCAGTCTTTCATGGTTAGAAGCTTTTAGATAGTGATATGAATATAAAGAGAATTTATGACTCAAAATAACATAATAGGGAAGTGGTCTAATATTTTTTTTCCTCGTATGTACATTTCCATCTCGTACACATGCACTTATAGGCAAATTTTAGAGGGCAACAAATAAAACATAGTCAACTGACTGTTGTGGTTTGGAACATGAAGGTAACTTCCATGATATGGAAGGGCATAAAATGGGATTTGTGACTCTCATAGGTTGATAAATGAAAGGTTATCAAATTTTTTTGAGAATATATGTATTAGTATCCCCTTTTTTTCTCCAAGACAGTTTATTTTGTTGTCTCAGTCAACAAGTAGAGAATACCAAGTTTGATGATTTTAAGTGCATAGGAAGGACAAAGGAATGGTTAACATGATAAAATATATTTTGAATACCTAAATTAATATAATTATTACTTAAATGAGCTCTATAAAATGGTCATAATATCCTATATATCCCTGTAAGACCCTATGAGTACCTACAACCAGTTGTGGAGGACTATTTTAGATTGTGGGCATAAAAAGGATAATTCTTAGGCATTTTCAATGAATCAATTGAAATAAATGTTATAAGAAATAAAAAATGAACCTAATAATCTAGGTATATAGTTTTGAGTATTTCATTATAATCCTAATCATTCATTTTCACTTATAGGTAGGGGAAACATCCAAATAGTGTTAGCAAAACTAGATAGGCCTAACTGAGTGAGAAAGGGTTCCAAGATGATAGCATGAACTATGAAAGTTAACATGTATTTTAAGTGTTCTCATCACTATTATAAACATATGAAATACCCTCATGTTATTGGAATAAGTAGAGATGAGGCTCCCAATGATGCCATACATAGTCCATTCTTTCAAACACTACACACGTCGTTCTTAATAGTCTGTCTGGGTTTTATGCTTTTGAAGGGTATATAAATAAGACCAAAGGCCCTTTTTTTATTATATAACAATTATAAATTGAATTATCCTATTAAAGTGTTTGTTTTTTTAGTAAAATAGGGAGGTACCCCCTATTTTATCTCAGATGGGGGGTACTCCCCTCATGCTTGGAAATGGTAGTTTTGGTGAGTAAGGTAAGAGTATGATTTCAAAATACAAATAGAACCTTAAAAATTATATTTAAAGATTAAATAAATATAAAAAAACATATAAAATACCTCATAGATATATGAAACTAAATAGAGAGGTCTAAACCTCTTAGGATTTCAAACAAACCTACTAGGCATGAGCATGCCTAAATGCCCAAAGAGAAATCATTGTCAATAATAGACCTAGGTGATATTTAAAATGCATTAAACATGTTTATGGTATTAAATTAGGTGTGTTAATACTATCAATAATCAATAAAAAACAATCAAAGTTCATGTTGAGTTCTAGGTTGCAGTCAGGCTTAAGGACATGGTTTTGGCATTGACCCCAAATGGATGGTTATGTTCAATTTCAACATGGGATGAGATATCCAAATAATTTGATCATGTGTATGGGGTCAATAAATATGTTTAAAATCTCTTGTAATGTAGGGTAATAAAAAAAATCATTTTTTGATCCCAAAACTAGTCCAGACCTGTAGGAAACAATAGAATAAGTTTAATAGACCAGGTTAAAAGTATTGGATCTCCTTGAAGGTTGTGTATGGGAATATAATAATAAAGGGGCCTTGAAGATCATATTTCTGAATTATTTTTGAGTTTTCAATGTCATGGTTTTATGAACCAACCTTACGTGTAAAATGCACTTAAAACCCTTGAAAAACCTTGCTAATGACCAATTTCAATAAATGATCTTATAAAGCTGATAAAATGGAATATTTTTCTCATGAAATATTTTTTATCTTTGAAAGGACTCTCTTAGGCTCCCTTACATGCTTTTTCCTCTAGAAAATTGTAGGGATGGGGGTAGAAATAGGGGGTTTCTCACTATTTTTTGAATTGTGTAGGCTACATGAAGATTCAGGACATGAAATCAAGTTTTGGAGGAATATAAATACTTGAAATAACTCATATGGACATTTTCTTCCAAGGAAAAACTCCTAAGTGTCTAATCTAGGTGATTCAACTTAGCTAGTCAAAATTGGCCTAATTGACAAGCTAGTGAGAAGGGTGAAAAGATTCACTTGAACTGATTTTAAATAATGATTGATAACTATAAGTAAATGAAGGGTATTTAAATGTTTAATTAACTTCCTCTAATGTATTTTAATTATAAATTTATGTTAATTTTGAGGCCAAGTGTGCAGGGTGCATGGAAGAGCATTTTTTTGGATAATAGATGATGATTACTCCTTTCCAATTGATTATAAAGGACCAAACCTACAAATAATTAATGGAGAGTCATTTATTCTGTCATTTAACTTCATTAAAATCATTTTACCTACTCATAATTAGTTATAATATGTTCAAATAGGGCTAATCATGCATGCAAGTTTTTTGAGCCAAGATGGGGAGTTTTTTGCAACTTTTCATGAGGTTTGTGACTTTGATTGAAATTTTTACCTTTAAACCATTCATTTTTCATCCTAAATACTCTTCACATGTATAATTAAATCCTTTAATCATATTTACAAGTTTCCTTATGACCCTTGTACTTATCTCTTCTTCTCTCTCTCACAAGTTCTATAAGAACTAGACATTTTGGCATTGTATTGAATACTCCACCTGAGTATGGTGAAGACCTGATTAAAATTAAACATTTTTATTGATAATAATACTTATTTTTATCTCATATATATTTTTTCTTAGTTTTTTAAATTGGATGATGAATCTTACTTAGTGAAAACTATGGATTCCCTAGCATGTTGTTCCATTATTTCAACTATTTGCATCCTCTTATTGTAGGGCATGTGAAGTTTTACAAGAGATTTTCATGGTTTAAGTGAGTTATTATATTCATTAGTGTTTTCATAATACTCTTGTCTAGTCCTCCTAGCTTTGAAAATCCATCCATAACCTCACAATATAACATTGATGTGAGAAGATGAAGATTGGAGAAGTGTATTTTAAGTTTGTCCTTTGATTTCAAGTGTAATATGCATATGATTGGATTCCATCATGTTATTTGGTGCATTACCTCCCTTATATTATTTTTATTTCAGTTATCCTTCTCCCTTTTCACCCTCTAAGTTTAGTAGTAGTTGTAATTCAAAGTGGTACATCAAGGGAGCTAGCCCTAACTAGAGATTCACCTCATTCCTTAGGCTACCCACATGCCTAGAGGTGATTCTATTATACCACTCAGATGAGGAGATATTTTAATCTCCTAAAAGGGTGAAAATAAAAGTGAAAATAGTTCTTGGCACACCTGGTGGGACTCTTGTTTCAATAAGTTGAGATATTTTTGGTGTTGTCTCTCAACAAGTAGCCTTTGGAGGCATCTATCAAAGCATGAATGGTGAATCTAAATTTGTATCAGTAGGTCAAGTATCCAAGGTTATAATTTTAATATTTATGGTAATATATTTTATTTTTTTCTTACTTTTAATGAGGTTTCATGGCTGACTTTGGTTTTGAGTTTTGTTCTCTATAAGTTGGTGAAACCTTCCAATCTTGTACCATTCCCCATCAGTATGAACAAGTTCTCAATGAACCTTGGTGTGAATATAATTACACTTGTCATGAAGTGTATAAATCCTAAAATCAACCTTGATATGAACCACATTTTATCCCTCAATAGTCCTATGGTCCATGACAGTCCTATAGTCCTTCATTTTATTCTCTATATGGACATGTTATTGGACACCCCTATGAGGATAGCTACCAAGGAACATATCAAGAGACACCTATATATCACATTAAAGATCATTCCTATGAGTCTTATCATAATAAACCAAATGTTTTCATGGATTTTACACAAAATTACCATTGGTAAGATGTAGCTCTTGCTCATGTAGATGTTACTCCTCATAATTAGCCCAAGAATTTGCTTCCATATGATCTCACTAGTGCTCTCCTCTTTTCCAAACCCATTCATACTCCTTCTCCTTCATCCCATACTCCATATCCAAATACTTCACCTTCAACTACATCTCATACTCTAGCTTCTTCACCTCAAATCCATGAGCCTATCCATCAACCTTTCACATCATTCCTTCTCAAGGAGGAACCCATCTCGAGAGAAGCAAGTAAAGAAGAAAAAATTCAATTCATGGCTGAGTAATAGACTATAATGAGTGATCATGAGGAATAAATCACCATATATAATCCATTTGGTGAATAAAATGGTAGTCTAGTAGCTAATGCCTCTATATTTAAAGGGATGTGTGTCCATGAAGAACCCCCTACACTTCACCCTCAATCTAACTTTGAGTTTTATGTGCCACCTCCACCAACTATTTCACCTTGTCCTCACCCTATCACTCTTTGCATTGATGAACCTATGGTATTATAACCTAAGGAGGATCAACTAGTTGATAAATAAAGATAGCTCTTTCTTGAAGAAAACCTACCTCCTTGACAACCTCATTGGGCTAGGTCCTATGATTTTAAGATGCCTAGTCTCGGCATTACCATGAAGGAGAAGGAGATGAAGGATCTTAAAACCATTGAATAATAATCTACAACTAATCATAAGGTTATATATTATCATCTCAAACATGAAGTGGAATGTTTATCAATAATGAAAGTCAATTCATCCCTCAAGAAGTGGTAGTCCTAGGAAAGCTTCATAAGACTAAGATAGAGGAAATAGTTCTTGAGGATGGCATCCATGAAGGAGAATATTTATGGTAGAGGTTAAATTTCATTTGAATTGAATTTTATGGGTTGTGTGAAGATTCTATTTTTCCAAAATATTTCACACTTGATGATAATCTTGTTAATGAGTCTAACCTTGATATTGAGTGTTCAACCAGACATAAAGAGGAAGCTCTTTTTGCTAGTTAAGAACCTACTATCATGAAGTCACTTAGTGATGCTAGTATACAATAAATTATTAAGAAGGATGATTGGTATCTTAAAATGGAGCTCTTTTAAGATCTAGAAGATCTTTGCCAAGGAATAGGTTTAATCCATAAAATATCCAATTCAAGGAGAAACATGTTTTGCACCATGTTCCATCTCATGAAAAAGGTGATGCTTAAAAATTTCCATTTGATATAAGGGGGAGGTATGTTCATTTATAGTTGTATATAATAGGTTATTTTCTTGATTCCCCTAAGTTCTTAGAGCACATGTAGTGTGTTTTTGCTTTCCTTATTGTGTGTGTCCTTTGTTATGTGTGGTTGAGGTAGTCATTAGTAGTTTTTATCTTGATCAAAGTTTGTAGTAAATTGTCAAATTATTATTATTTGTCTAAATATTTATATGATTCATAAGCCCAATTGACTGATAAGGCTACTAATCTAGTTAGTATAGTAGGCATACTACCCTTATGAGTCACCAATTTGTTGACCGAATTTGACTTTCAAGTCAAATTAGGGCACCTATAGAAAAAAATTACCTTTTAGTTCTACAGGAGTGTAATATGAGTGTCATGGGTGTATTAAATGTTTAATATATGTTAATTAATATTATATTTTCATTCCTCAATTAGGTTTTATGCCTATTTATCATTTTGGATCATTTTAGGGGTCAAAAAGGTGCATTTAATGAGTTATATGGTTTTTTTTGGAAATGTGAAGGTGTAAAAACATCATTTCATAACTCATGTGCCCCTATAAGTCTTAAATAACTATTGGTAACTGAAATTTGTAGGTTCATCAGAATAAAATGTAGTTTTGTAGTGAAAAGAGAAGAAAATGACACTTGTACGACCTCCTTGGGAAGTTTTCCACTTGTAAAAGGTTGAAATATGACTTTTCAAC
The DNA here is from genome assembly GCA_037957365.1 of Torreya grandis. Lineage (NCBI taxonomy): Eukaryota > Viridiplantae > Streptophyta > Pinopsida > Cupressales > Taxaceae > Torreya > Torreya grandis. Next base: position 1,205,453 of record JARHVA010005101.1, on the reverse strand, counting down.
TCCCCCTTTCTTGGTTACATGTTTGGTTTGATTTATATGCATAATTTATTACTTAAAACTATTCATATCTCTTTTCACCCTTCTTGGCAAGCAAAAGTGACTTGCAAGTTTGTACTTGGTACAGATAGCTCATGAGGTTTCAGGACAAATTATATTGGGATATTATATTAAAATTGGATACATTCATTTTCATATAATTAGTTTTAAAATTTATCAACTTTTTTTTATGAACCATTGCTAACAAGTTGACTATGCAAATATGCTAGTTGTTTCATGCACCATATAGGGTTTCCCTTGTTTTGAGGAATTCCATATGAAACAATAGCTAATTTTTATTTCATATAATTTTTAATTCCATATAAAATGTTATCCTTTCTTTTTTTCAAGTTTTATGGTGTTTGAATGAGCAAATCACTTCAAGTTTGTAGACTAGTCTGTTCTGAGTGCAACAGG